>VXBZ01011471.1:42685-68894 GCA_013399135.1 Heliornis fulica | reverse complement strand
TGGTGTGTCACCACCCCTCCCAGCTTTGTGTCATCAGCAAACTTGCTGACTGTGCACTCTATTCCCTCATCCAGGTCATCAATGAATGTATTGAACAATACTGGTCCCAGTACTGACCCTTGAGGGACTCCACTAGTTACAGGCCTCCAGCCAGACTCTGTCCCATTAATCACAAGTAAGATAAATCATACACGGGGCTTACCTGGATACTTTCTTTTGAACCTTTCTGTGTGAATTGTGCTAACAAAGGTTGCATTATTTAACTTTTCCAATAGTAATTTTCTTAATGGGAGTTGAAATAACATTTTAACTACCTAAAGAATCTGAATTTGTATCACAGAATGTCAGGAGTTGGAAGGGACCTCAAAAGATCATCCTGCCAGAGCAAGATCACCTACATTAAATCACACCTTGATGTGCCTGGAGACAGCATCAAGGATAAGTCATTCCATCACTGTTCCCGGGATGGAATTGGGGCTGACCTGTCTGTAGTTACCCCATTTCTCCTTGCCATTTTAGAAGACCGGAGTGACATTTGCCTTTCTCCAGTCCTCAGGCACCTCTCCTGTTTCCCAGGACTTCTCAAGGATAATGGACAGTGTCTAGCAATGACTTCCAACAGCTCCCTCCGCACCCTTGGGTGCATCCCATCAGGACCCATGGATTTATGGATGTCCAGATGGCTTAAATGGTCCCTGACCCAGTCCACGTCAACCAAGACAGACTCCTCATTTATCCTGACTTCCTTCTGGACTTCTACCATCTGGGTCCTCTGCAAACAGTCTCCATCAGTATAGACAGAGGCAAAGATGGCATTCAGTAACTCCACCTTCTTACTGTCCTTACTGTAATAGCTGTGTTACTGCTTGGGTCTTTTGGGTTTTAAAGCATGCAATGCACCTTTCCTATTTGAGAACTATGTATCTGTCAACCACAAGTCGAAATACAGCCTGTGATCTCATTCAATTTCTATGTGATAGTCTTTTCACAGTGAAGAACCTTTACAAAATGTAGCACATTATTTACAACTGGCAGTCTCTGGTTAGGAAGGCTCAGGACTAGGATCAGAACAAGTGATGAAGGTTAGGACTGAAATACATTCATTTTTAAGAATGCAGTAGGAAGCTTGAACTTCATTTACTAAGGAGTATGGGGCACTGTGTTTGCCCATTCTGGACACAGACACGCAGTATGGGTCAATGAGATTGCAGTGTAAGGAATGCAAATAGAATCTTCTTTATAGCCAAGGACAGCTTCTTCATTTGCAGGGATGTTGAATTAATTTAAACAATGAGATCACATAGAAAAAACAACCATCCTTTTTAATCTATTTCTATCAGTACTATTCATATCAGCATCACCCAGGATGCCTTGGAACAATGCATCTGTTCAGAGTTCTAGTGCAGCTCAGGTGGGCAAACTTACAGAACTTTGGGGTCAAAGATTGTTTCCTCTTCCACACTAACAGCAGATGGGATTTTTATTTTTTTTGGGGGGGGAGGGTGTTTATTTTGTTTGCTTGGTGGTCATTTGCTTTTTTTCCACTCATCTGGTGCAGTGGGAGCACCAGATTTAAGAGAAGCAGGTGACAGCACATGCCGAAGGGCTTTATCAGTACAGTCACATGATGTGACTCCTCCGTAAAGAAAACACTGAGATTCAGAGAACTTAGGTAAATTCTGTGGGCTTCAACATAGAGCATATGCCCAAAATTCACTGCCATTGAAACTTTGCACTGTTTTTTCTTGGGGTTTTTTTGAGGAAAACTTTTTACCATATAAATGCTAGGGTGATGCTTCTGAAGTCTTTATCTTAGCATGATAACAGTGTATATTACTTTAAGACTCTCATCTTACTCCTTGCTTCAGTGAAGCAAAATTCTACAGGCAAATTATTGTAGGCAGCTTCTTTCTGTCTGAACTTTCCTAACATGGGTGTCAGAAACATGTTTTTATAGGGGTGATTTTGGGTTGGATTTCAAGATATTGGAGCCACAGTGTTCAAAGATGTGGATCACTATGTAAATAGCCAACTACAACTTCCTTCATTTTATACAGAAAGGAATTAGCCCAATATTTTCAGATAAGGAACAGAAATAAATTTTGCTTCTGTTCTGGTTTTTTGGTGTGTTTGTTTTCTAAATGAACAGCCTAGGATCCTTTAAGGTTAAAACTTTGTTCCTAAGCTCTTGCATTTTAATCAACTTAAACAGAATGACATGATAACATGAAGGCTGATAGAAAATCAGAAATCATAAAAGAAATATGGCAAAAAGCATTTGCTTTAAACCATTTGCTATGCAAACCAGCCAAATTAACATATTAGTTTTCCAGGAATTAATCCTAAGCAGCACAGTCTACACCAAGGAGAACTAAATATGTGGCAAAACCCATTTTGGTCACAATTTTTCTTCCAAATACTCCTTTATTTGGTAATACAGACCATGCTAATAATATGCCTATAGGCTCTACTAATAGCTATTTTTTGTGCCTTAAACCCTTTATTTTGATATGAGTGATGTGTTTCCTTTGGTGCTTAATAACAACAATCTTACTGCTGATTTAGCCAAAGGAATACCTTTGTTTTAAAAGAAATTTCACATAATATAGTCACAGAATGTCTAACTTCTGTTGTTTTCAATAACAGGTTGTGCTTATATATAGTTTAAAAATAATGTATCCTAGTGTTCATTGAGCCATGATAGTTCTTTAAATAACATCCTCCTTCTATTCAAAAAAATGTTAAATCCTGACTAGGGCAAACTTACAGCATAAGCATTCCCCAATTTTAGGTCAGAAATATGTTCTATAGCATATTAACAGCTATATTATCAGTGACTAAAGAGAGACTTCCAATTGCCCTGCTAAGGGGGGAAGACTACTTAAACTCCCATGCAAATAAATCCTGAAGGGACATATTTTTTTTCTCATGGTAGTGAGATTTTTTTGGGGGGGGAGGTGTTGTTTTTTATTTTTTTGTGTCTTCATTATGAAGCATTTTTTCAGTACACTCCTATGCAAATGCAATTACGGGAAAAATAAAAATACATGGACAGAGAATATATCAATTAAGAAAATGCAATGCAATGGTAAATTACAAACTTTATAAATGTAATCAAAACATGTCATATTCTTCTCATTTTTTAGTTATAAGCTGAAGCTTTCTGTCTGTGTGACAACTAAAGTCCATGAAATATATATACATAAAACTTTACTGAGATAAGTAAATCAATCTACAATGATGGAACTCACTAGAAGCACAAAATTACTTGTACATATAAAAAGGTTTGGTCTTCTTACCCCTGCAAGAGACTGATTTTTTTTTACATTTGCAGAGGTTAGAGGTTTTATGATCAGAATCTAAGGCAACAGTGCTGGCCATATCCGTAACAAGCTGCAGGTGGTTAGAGAAACATAGAAATAATGGAAGAAAATAGAATTAAAGGAAGAAAAGATGGAAAACTTCCATGAGGAATTCCTTGTCATAAAGATCTCTAAAGAGAAAAGGTATAACTATGTGACAAATAAGATTCATGCCCTACAACGTGTTCTTAGCCTTTAGAAAGAGTTTATTTGTCTCAAAACATGACAATACTGACATGCCAAAAGAAAATCATGCTGTAAGGATTTACTGAAGATAGCAAAATGTTTTGTTTCTAAATAAAATAAAACATTTTCAAAATGTCACTGTGTTTACATTTCATAATACCATTTTGTTTTGAGTTTTCACACAGAATATCAAAATGTTTAGCTGTAAAGTACTTTCTTAATGTTAAAAAACAATTCAAAGAAAGGCACATATTTCTGTCAGAAAAAAATGAGGATAAAAATTTCAAAAAGCTATGGAGAATTATCTGTACCTTGGAAAATTCAAGAGTATTATTGCACTTTGTGGAGGATATATCTGCTCTAAATACTTCACACTTATCATGGAGAGCCAAGTAAATGATGTGTTGACACAGGTTCTGGCAATCAAATGGTGTGAATTGTATATACTGAAGGTTTACGCATATTTAATAACCATGGTCTTCATGTTGTGCTATTCTGCAAGGCATAGTTACACCAAGTTTTATGAAAAAAACCCAAAAAACTAACAAAAACCCCCACAACTTTTTCCAGAAATGTATTTTGTATGCCAACACTTATAGCCAGAACCCTGATGCTCTCCAGTCCGAGTTTTCAGCCAGTGGTATTACACCAAGAGTAAATACATCTGCATCATTCATGTGAAAGACAAAGAAAACTAATTTCTCAAAAACTGACACCTATTATTAAGCACAAAGAAATTGCTGGGAACTAGCTATCTGACACACAGGAAGCATCTAACCTTGTTTACCAGTAATGATGTTGTCATGTGAGTAGATCCCTGTATGTTCATTCAGAAACAGCTACACCTCACTGTGACCCTGAGAGGAAAAGCAAGCAGGGCTTCCTGGGAAGAAATGATTATTTATTGTGCTTTTTTCTCTCCTCTCCTTTTTCTTCCTGATAAAATTGATGTATGATTACTGTTATAAAAGCAGACTTGAATAACATAATCAATTCCCTAGTTATTTAATGATTTATTTCATTAAAGTGGTGATTGGCCATTGGGATTAAGTTTTTGGTTGTATCTTAGAATCAAGCTTTTGGTTGTATGCTCTTATCTACTAACATTATTACAATATAAAATAAGTACCAATTTTACCAAATGTACCAAAGGACTAGTATCTTACCCACACAGTCTCTGTTATGAGGAGAGGACTAAAGAATAATAATAATAATAATAATAATAATAATAATAATAATAATAATAAAACCCCAAGTATTTTATTCTGCTTTCTAGTTCAAAAATGGTGCTCATAGAACTCTTACTCTTGTGTGGCAGTATTGTTCATTGCTAATAATGTCTTCAATCTATCAAAAATCATGCTTCACTGAAGATGATAGTTTGTTAGACCAACACTTTCAAGTTAAATAAGGATTATTTGGAGATAGCTGAAGGAATAGAAGCTACTGATAAAGTCACCGATCTTCATGAAGAGGGTGGAGCAAGAAGTCTGGGAACATAAAGCTGTTTCTGGAACAGATAACAAATGCTATGGCAGAGGAATTGCCAAGCTGTATGGAAAGTCTCAAAGGTAAAGAATTGAAAAGATTTAAAAACTGAACTTAGCTGAAGGAGGAAACAACATGGAAAGCTTCTTTTTGACAGATATCTGATTAGAAAGACAGTACAGACTTCTGAAATATGAAAACTGCTTTTTGATTTTTATTCCATCTCTGTCCAGGGACATAGGAAATAATCTGTTAAAAAAGCCCCCAAACTAAACCTCCCAAACCTCACCCCAAATGTGTTCCTAACTGTATAAATAGGTTTCTCCTCTGATTTGAAACATGTCTTAAGCATTAGCCAACCGATTGAACTACAGGAGCTATTTTACACCTATCAAGGGAGAGTGATCTCTTGCCTTTAACTGTTATCTGCTATGTAGATAGGTGACAGATGACTGCCTGGTAGTTTTCAAGCACTTAATAGAACCCTTGAGTGACTCTGGGAAAAAGGAATATAATTTCAAATAAACCTGAAATTTTGGGGTGCCAGTAATCATTATTTTACACATTTTCTAAAATGCTCTAAAATTCCACTTGTAGCTGGATTTCACTGGCATAAAGGTCATCTTGTACATCCAGGAAAACCTTAGAGATAGGCAACCTAATAACTGCTTTGTAATAAAAATGATAGGGAAATGGATGAGGTCTCTACATCAGCAGAGCCTGAGACAGAAATTCACCATGATGAACTCCTAAACACACTGACATTGCCTTCTCCTCATTGTTCTCAAGAGAGGAACAGAATAGTGGGACATGGCTTCTGATTGAAAACATATATTGTATACACTCAGTGACTCAGTGGATATGCTGAGACTATTAGTAGATTAAAGTTACCACTGAAGAAAATCAGTAGTGATGCTTACATATCAACTATATTTGGCTATAATCATGTATAGGAGCTACCTCACAGTGAGTGGTCACCACAAACTTGATAGCTCTCTCAGATGTTCTACAGACAGAATATGCACATGGGAGTAAAGGATGTCAGCCAGCCAAAAACCCCACAAGTGTGAAGAAGTTCCAGATAAGACACATGATGTCATGAATATGCCTCATAGACATTTGTTTTCACAGTAGCATGATTCATGCTGTAAAATAGCAGATATAAATCTGTAACTACCACTGATCAGCAGAAACCACATGCTAATGCAAAACTATCACAAACTGTTTGTTCAGGAGGCACGTCTTGACAGACTCTTCCTATAGAATTGAGTTTCTTAGTGTTATGAATTAAGTGCTGGCTCAGGACCCCCACAGCACCTCCAGCTGAAACTGCTCTGCCCTACTGCTGTATGCCTTACTCCAAGTGCAGGGGATGTGCTATCTCCTTGGTAACCTTGGAGTGTAGATTTTACTCCTGTCATGGAAAACCAAGTTACAGGTTATACCAAAATAGGCAATCCACGCCTGCCATCCCAGTCAAGGGAGATTGAATCTTCTTGTTCTTGGTGCCTTCTTCAACCATGAAATTACTGGCTTTTCTGAATTCTGCCTTTCTCCCTCACCCTTTTCTCCTTCAACATGTGGTCTCTGACAGACCTCTTGCTTACTCCATAAGACAAAGAGAAGAGATTAATTTAAATTTAATTTTAAAAATGTTCAGATTTTTCAAAACTTAGTAGGGTGGAAGAAACACTCTCCACACTGTGTCTGTTCTGCATTTCAATATTGGTTAAATAAACAAACATGAAATCTGAAGAAATGAATACAGGTATAATATGACAGGTCACAGTCACATTTAAAAAAAATAGCTCAAGAATCATTAAAGTTTATGTTTAAGATACTTTAAAAGTAGATAATGCCAAAGTATAGGTGGCATTTCAAATTTAACTTTCATTCAATGCAACTTTTGTTTCAAGCAAATGGATTGCAGTTTTGTGTGCCACATTAGAAGAGAGAACTGTGCCAAGCTATAGCTAAAAGCTTGCAGGAAGAAGTTGTTAAAAAAGATGAGACTTTCTGAAAATGATCCATATGCTCATATTTCCAAGGTTAAATGTGTTCTCTGAACCACAGAGACCCCAGAGTTAAGACTGGACTTCTCAGATCAATTTTTGACCAACTATGGCTTTAGTATTTACTTTTAATTTAATGTCATCTTAGATTTCTGTAGCAAAGAAGGTAGTGCCTTCATGAAACACCATCTAATATAGACTATTTCTTCTAGGAAGTTTTTTTTTTTCTTTACAGTGTGTAAATTAGATTATTTTAAAATCAATATGATGGGTACAAGCCAGATTGTAATACCTTTATTTCATTTCTGAATAAATGTATTCTGTATTTTCATTAAAAAAAACTCTATATGATCTATAGAAACCCTTTTTCTTTTCACAAAGTGAAAGTATAATCCATCAGGCTCTTGCTCAGGGAATTTCTCAGTAATCATAGTTAAATAATGCAGCACTTTTCCATTGCACAAGGCTTTCTACTGTTTTTATAAGACTGAATCCATAGTTATACAGATATACTGGACAAGAGGTTCCCCCCCCTTTTAAATCTGATTCTACTATATACTATTTAGTTTTAAAAAATACCTTCCATCAACAAATTTTGCAATTTATGTTTTACACATTGCTATATATGTTAATTAAAACACTTCTTGCAGCCACCTTCTGGCCAGCCCCAGTATCTCAGCCACTGGACATAAACTGAAAGGAGTATAAACACGATCATAGAAAAACAATGCAAAATATAATGCAGAGATGAGCAGAACAGCTTTCTGTCTCAAAAGGTTGCCATAATTTTTTTATCCTGCTGAAGTAAATTTTCAAATGACTGGGTCTGTTAATAACGTTGATGTGAACTGCTGAAACATGAGAACTGAGAATACTTAATTTATTCTATCTATATCTGAATTTTTTTTTTTTTTAAATATGCTATTTCTCATAAACTATTGCTTGGCCACCTATTTATTGGTATTTTTCTTGGAATAAAATGGAAATACTGTTTTGCTTATGCAGTCAATGCAAATCAGTTTTTATTTTCTATTAGAAATATTTCTAAATTGTACATATAAAATCTGAAATAGAATACTGTTAAGATTTAACAACTGGAAAAGGATTATACAACAGTTATCCACTACAGAAGATTTAGTGACCCAGAAGAACTTCTTAGTCTCATGCACCTTGATAAACATTCCAGTCAAAGAAAATCTGTTTTTCATATACTTAAAATATTGCTTTTTGATTAAGTAAGCACTCTTCATAGTGCTTATTAGAATTTTTTCTCAATTTTTCAGTATGCAAACATTGAACTCCATCCTGCTGTTCTTATTCTCAGAAATAGTTTTGGTGGAATCAAGCACACAAAAGGAACCCAGCCAAGCAATATGCCCTCAAGTGCCTACTTTCATTTTTTGATAAGTCCTATTGATTTCAGTAAATGATTTGAATATATGAAATTACTCTCAAGATCAAGTACCTGTCGAAACTGTAATCTAGGGAAAGCAGCATAGTTTAAGAGCATTTCCTTCATTGTCCCTGCAATTAAATTCTATACATAATTTATTATATTCTACTAGTATAGCCCATCTAGTCTAGTCTATTAGTTTGTCTAACATATCTAGTATCAATATACACACATATATATAAATCTATAGTATATTATAGTATAGCAAAGCTCAGGTAGTAGGGGCCTTGTGAAACTGCTAAGGAAGCAGTGCTAGCTGTGATCAATCCAGTTTTCCCAAGGCTGTAGCCAGTCTGGTCTTGAAAACCTCCAAGAATGGAGCCTGCCCAACCTCTCTGGGTGACCTGATGGTGATTTTCCCCTTCATGGGGAAAACCTTCTTCTTTACATCCAGTCTGAACCTCTCATTCCAGTTTATACCCACTGTCTTTCATCTATACACCACCATGAAGACCCTTGTTCCATCTTATCAGTGCTCTCTCTGTGAAGAGCTTGGAAGCTGCTGTTAAGTCCCACACAGTAAAATCTTCTCTAGGCTAAACAAGGCCTGGTCAAGCAGCCTCTGCTCAGAGGATGAGTGATCCACTCCCTATTAACTTGTCTACTTCCTCCTAAACTTGCATCTGTGTTGTGTTGGGGGGCCCAAAACTATGGGTAATATTGTGTATGTGATCTGAGTACTGTGTAGGGGGAAATAATCCATTCCCTTGACCACCTGGCTGTGCCCCTGCTGGTGCTGCTCAGGAGGCTCATGGCTCCCTCTGCTGGCTGAGTGCTTGTTGCTGCCCAGCACCCTCACGGCCTCTTCCACAGAGCTGCCCCAGCCTTGCAATCCCCAGGCCATGGTTGTTTCTTTGCAGGTGCAGGACTTGGCCTTGGCCTTCACTGGATTTTGTAAGGGTCCTGTTGTCCCATTCTTCCTGCCTGTCTGGGTCCATCTGGATAGCAGTCCTGCAGATGAGCTTATCAGCTGAGGTCCCCAGGGTGGTGTCATCTGCATATCTTAGAGCCATAGAAACATTTATGTTGGAAAATAAATCAGAGTCCAACCATAAACCTAACACTGTCAAGGCTGTCTCTAAACCATGTCCTTAAGTGTCACATCTATCCGTCTTTATAATACCTCTGGGTGTACGCATGTTTGTATGGAGATGGGTATATACATACATATATTTATACTTATACACATTACATTTTGGTCACTGGTCTACCAGGCATAATATCCTGAATACAGCATTTAAGATATAATTTTGTATTTTCCAGGTTTGATTGAGATGTGCTTAAACTTTTGTTGAAGTGTACTGGTGCTAAATTAAATAAGAACTAAGAGTAAAAAATTAAAAATTTTTTACAAAATTACTTTACAAAATTTACAAAATTTACTTTACAAAGTAAAGTTCCACACAAGATATGGAGTGAAAAACATTTAGAGAAGACTACTAATAAGATGAACTTGCACGTGAATTTTGAAAGCAAAGTGTGGAACTTTACTTTGTAAAATTTTGGCATTGTAAGAATTGATGGAATAATAATTAGCTCATCATTAAAGAGGGAAAAAATTAAAGCTATGAAACAACAAGGCAGAATCAGATCTTTCAAAGATAAGTAGGAGGTACTTTATGTACAGGAGTCTTGATAAGTCAATTCAAATTTTTCTGAGTTTATACAGCCTTCTGGTTTTAAACCACAAACAGTTATTAAAGTTCCACTAAGAGAAATCTTTCAAACCCATTCCCAACTTGAATTTCTGTGAAGGATCCTGAAACATGTACTACCTTGTAGAAGGTTATTCATAGGTGCAGGTTTTCACTCTTAGAAGGTCTCTAGCTGTACACTGAACAAAGTCTCACTTTAAACAGCTGACAGCAGAGTTGAACCTCTCATATTAGCTTAAAATGCATCCTGATTTCAAGAAACACTTCCTAACAATCTATGCCCAAATGCTTTAGAAACTTCCAAGAGCCCTAATAAGCTCATTATATATATATATATATATATATATATAATTCCCATATATATATATATATGGGAATTTAAAGTCATCCTATAGGCTTCTTTATGCAAATAAGTGTTATTACACTAGCCTATTTTATTTATCTTCTACTAGCATAATTTAATATTTGATCACTTTCTGAAATCTTCTTGTCGTCTCTTAACTGCAATGGTTTTAGGTAAGGAAAAGATTTCTAGTTGAATGCTATAAATTTGGAATTCTAGCTAACTGGTGTGAGGTTGTCTGAAGGCTTCTTATCATCAGCAGATGACCTGGATTTACAGTGATTCTGCACAAGATTTTTTCCATCAAGGGACTACTTGTTTTCTCTTCTTGGTATCCTTGAACAACGCTGAACAGAAGACAATATCATATGTCCTCCTCATTCTTTTTCCTCTCAACTAAATTGTCCTTTTACACAACAGTTTTTGACTTTGAACAACCCAGAGGAGAAGAAAGGGTGGAAGATGACAGGGATTTTTCTGGAGTTTACAGGTGGAGTCAGTACAATGAAAACAGAGTTGAGGAGAAACACAAATGTGATTTTGCAGACCACTATGTAGAACTAATAAATGAGCAAAGCAACATTTATAGATTTGCCTGCTATTAGAGATTGGTGTGCCAATCCATACCACAAGTAAATAAGAATCAGTCAGCTATTGACCAAAAGGATGTTCACCAGCTGTAGAGATCACAGTATATTTACTGGAAAGTTCCTAAGCATTTTAAAAATTAATATGTCATTTTTTTTCATACTGTGAAGAGAGAGGATAACATACAGCCCAGATTACAATGATGTTATGGAGACTAGTAAATCAGTTTTGAATGCAGATTAGAAGTCTCTGTGTGTATGTAAGATGTATATTTTATATTATGTCAGAAACTTATACATAATATAAAGAGTAACAAGATACCATAGATTTTATTAAAATTGCCATTTGAAGAAAGGCTCCACTTCAAATAATCTAAATGGTACACATTTTTTTTTTTTTGCTGTTTCTTTGTATTACTTCATTATAGGGAAAAAATAATCCATGAGATTTGAAGTTTGAAGAGTATAAGAACCATAAGCATCAGCAGGCCAAATGCCGGAATGCAAAAATTCTATAAAGCAACTATTTCCGGCCTGTATTTCAGGAAAGAATTAAACATTGCTGAAGAAGACAGAATCTCAAAATTACAGTTGCTATGTTTTTAGTATCTCCATACTCCATTTTAAATGTAGATCCAGCTGTTTCATTTTTTACCACTTTCCCACATCTTACTTACATTCTGAGCTCTTCATTATTTAACAGTTTTGTTCTTTTAATAACTTTTCTTCATTTTTCCTCATACTTTCTGGAGTTTTCTTCAAGATTTTATATTAAACTACAGTTTTGGGAAGATTTTATTTGCTTTAGTGCTTTCCAAATCTTTTACTTTGTGTTTCTTTCTCCATGACTTCATTCTTTGTGTCAAATCAGTCTATCAGACCATCAGAGGTATTTTTAGACACCTGGTATCTAGGCACCCTATTACTAGTAAAGATATTAGAAAGTGCTCTAAAATAGTGCTGTAAAAAGAATTATTCATCAGGAGGAGTTGTGCTGCAGAGACAAGAAGTGATGAAAAAGGGCTGGTCATTCCAGTTCTCACAAACTGCAAACCTTGAGGGCAAATAGCCTCGTAATTAAATGAAGCAGGAAGTAGTGGTCAGGAATGATTCCATCTCTTATCTGATGTGTCTTCTGTATAAACAGCAGTAACAGGCACTTTTGCGTCAGTGGGTTCACACAGGCATACATAGGTAATAACCTGAGCAGATATTGGGAAGGTCTATGGAGAATCTGATCATCCTACAGAACAGGGTTATGAAGTTGGTCAGTGAGGGTGAGACACAGTCTCATTCTCACCCGTGCTATGTCTGATCTAACAGAAATCTTTTGCCACATCCTGCTCACCTGAGTAAGACAGCAACACCCATTCCACTAGGGGGAAAGCTGAGTACAACTTAAGAAAGCACACATATATACAGTGTCTCCAGAACAGTAGTAATGGATTGAAAGGACTTGGAAATGTTGACTGATGAAAAGATCAATATGAACCAGCACCATGTACTTGCATCCAGAAAGTCAACCTTATCCTGGGTTGCATCAAAAGAAACCTGACCAACTGGTTGAGGGTGGTGATTCTCCACCTCTACTCTGTCCTCTGCTTGCAGTTCTGCATCTAGCTCTGGGGGAACCCCATACAAGAAATGGACCTGTTGGAGGAAGTCCAGAGGAGTCCCACAAAAATGATCAAAGGGCAAGAGTTGGGCTTGTTGAGCTCTGGTGAGGCCTTATGGCGGCCTTCCAGTACCTGAAAAGGCCTATGGGAAAACTGGAGAAGGATCGTTTATCAGGGAGTACAGTGATAGGACAAGGGCTGAGAGGTTTAAACTAGAAAAGAGTAGGTTTAATTTAGGTATTAGGAAGAAATTCTTTACTGTGGTGAGGCCCTGGCATAGGTTGCCCAGAGAAGCTGTGGCTGCCCCCTCACAGGCAGTGTCCAAGGCCAGGTTGGATGGGGCTTTGGGCAACCTGGGCTAGTGAAGGGTGTCCCTGTGCATGGCAGGGGGGTTGGAACTCGATGGGCTTTAAGGTGCTTTCCAAGCCAAACCATTCTATGGTTTTATGATTGTATTCTATGATTAATATATAGAATTGCACTGCAGGAAAAAGCTCTCATTCCCATACCATCATTGTCACCAGCTTTTCCATGCAAAGGGGTAAAAAAAATTATTTACAATTTGCATCCAAAGAAACTGACACAAAATCAATTCTAATCACAGAATCACCAAATGTTAGGAATTGGAAGGGATCTTAAAAGATCATCTAGTCCAACCCCCCTGCCTGAGCAGGATCACCTAGATTAGATTACCTTCTGCTACCAGTACTCCAAGTCCAACACTTCGTGGTAATCTTTCTGCCTTGCCATCCCTTTAGAAGGATGGGATCTTTTTCTTTTTTTTTCCTACTTTTAAATATTTGGCAAGAATGGTACTACCCATCCTCCTGCTGCTTTAGTCTCTCACATGAACTAAGAGCTCTCAGAAGCTGCTCTGCTGAATCTGGACAGATTTTTTTTTCTAAACCTGAGGCAACTACTGCTCATCTCTACTTTTCCAACTTGTGAAAGAGATGAGATGGAAAAAGGCATCATGGGCTTGAGGTGATATCAGTGAGTAATTCTTACCTGATAAAATAGCACTCAACAGCCTGCCAGTGATGGATGGAGGCCAAGAAACACATAATCTGGCAGCCCTTTCTGGCCAGGAAAGCCCTGCTGCTGCTTCCTATACAGTTTTTCATCAGAGACGCAGCAAAAGAGTTGCCATCCAAGTGTAAAATCAGACCCACAAACCTTCAGTCACTGAGTGAGCATGAGTTCAGGAGGTCCTGAAGCACCTCAGAACACCGATTCATCCAATGAAAAATTACAAGGAGATAACATCTGACAGGAATGGGTTCCCAACACGATGTCAAATTATATTGTGACCACAGATACACATTCATGCACACACACACACACACACACACACACACACACACACACACACAATTGATCTTCTCTTATTTAATTTTCTAGTTTTGAATGAAGTTGTTATTGAACTGAATTAGTTGGAAACTGAATCAAAGGATAAATTCTTTCTGTATCTGCAGAAAAAGTAACATCTGTCACAAGATGGATTATTACTCTAGTAAAATATATCTAAACATTAAGCTAATTTCTACTTCATTGTCATTAGCATTTAGAGCAAATACTTACTGATTGTTCTTTCTTAATTTAAAGGACAGTTAAATTGATCTAACTTAATACTTTTTAGAATTTTAACTGCCTCCCATTTTTATTTTTAACATCTATTGATTTTTACCTGCTTATATTTTCAGTAAGAACTCCTGGATCCCACTCTATATATTTGTATTTTTGATGGGTTTTGACTGATAGTTTGTTTTCTATTTTGTTTTGCACACCGGAACAGGCTGCCCAGGGCGGCTGTGGACTCTCCTTCTCTTGAGGTATTCAAGACCCATCTGGATGCCAACCTATGCAACCTACTCTAAGGAACCTGATTTGGCAGGGGGGTTGGACTTGATCTCTCAGTGTTCCTTCCAACCCCTACAATTCTGTGATTCTGTGATTCTGTTTTTTCCCAGTTTATTGCACCCTGGAACACTGCTGGAGTTAATCTTCAAACTTATAAACTAATTTTTCTCTTTTAAATATAACAGGGCCATTATCAGGTCTTATGTGCAATTGGCCTGAATTGCTGAATTAATTACTGAACATCCCCCTGTCCTTCCACAGAATCCATGTGGTGCCCACATGCCCCTAAAGGGCTGCAGTCTATTAGGATGGTACAGAAGACTCTCTAGTCTGAAAGGAAATAATCCTGGTTCCTGCCTTGCCCATAATTTATTCTGTTATTTACTGTCTTTGAGTTCAGGAAATATATTAACAACTGAAAAGTGTGACAGGCAGTGGTCCCATGCTTTGTCTCTCTCTCTGACCTTGCTTTATTTAGCAGTTTTAAGAACAACTATCTTGAAACAAGGACATATCTTTAATAACAGTGTGTTATACAATCTCTTCAGAAAGGATTCTCAGGGGCTTCTTGAATTCTGGCCTCCTTGCACAGGGAAATTTGGATAGGTACTGACTGGCATGTTGCTTATATTGTCATAATCTGTGTGAGATGTAAATTTTGGACTAGCAGGTGCTGCAAGTATGTGGTGGTAGTCACTGTAAGCCCTTTGAATTCTCCTATCTGGGACATATATCTTTGCCAATCAGCAAGCAGAGTATCTGCTTTCTTCCTGTTTGTTTTTTCTTTTTTAGATACTTTCTAGATTTGAGATAGGCTATAAATATTAATAAATAATGTTGTACTGAGGTAGAAAGTATTCCTTCTCACCATTACTTGCATAATGGATGCAATATTTCGAGTATCCACTACACAGTTCAGAACTGGCTGGCTGGGAGTCAGCTTCCAGTAATCAAAGTGTGCACAAAATTCATACAATGCTCTCCTTGTTTGGATGTGAGATTTAGGCACTCCATGACTTGTCAAATGTCTCATAGAAATTCTGATCTACTAGTTCTTGTTCTCTAGAGATCTTTTAATTAGCTCTGTCACCCACTGTGATTTCACAGTCTAAAACAATCCACATATTGTTGCTGCTGGTTTTAAGCTGATACAGAAATAGGTCTGTCTTTCACCTGGCAATTCTGTACTTGCCTGAAGGCTAATGTGGCAAATAATCCATATAAAGACTTTTTTTTTGTAGATGAGGTTACACTAAACATGCCTAAGACACACCTAAACTGTCAGCATTAGTGGCCACTCTCTGCCAAAAGAAGTTGCACACATTGTCCTTTCTGCTTTTATTATGGCCTACTGCTCAGCAGTTTTTGCTTCTCAGTCCTTTCTAGTTTGTATTAAAGCATACAAATTTGGATTGACTGGTTCCATCCAAAATCGTTGCTCAACTTGTTCTGCTCTCTGTGAAGTAACAAACTTTCTGAATTTATTTTATCTAGATTTTTAAACCAGGTAAATCAGTTAGTGTACCGTAAGATGTTAAATAAAGTAGATAGAAACACAAATGAGGATGCAGAATACTTTTTTTAGATGTGCAGAAGGGAGGAAAGCTCATTCTGTGTAAAACCCTCGGAAGGCTAAATGCAAGTCTGGTCATGAAATCCAACATGCTTCTGTAATAAAGGGATAAACACAACTTCACAATATTGGGAAATATTGTGGTTTTTTATGTACAAATTATCTGGCAGTAATATCTATAAAACATATAGAAAACAAGTGTCTTTGCTAATTAGTACAGAAAAAGAGATGAAGAGTCACCTGATAGTGACAGCCAGAAAAGTTCTCTGATATGATATAAAACCAGATACATTATTTAGGAATCCCTATTAAATTTAAACAACATGACTCATAACACTGTTATGAAGGGCTGCAGTTGCAATCAAACATTATTTTAGCTATTCTTTGGGAATCTTTGATCAACGTGTATTAAGTTACTCTTTATGTTGGTTCAACTGCACTCTGTTTTGCTTTCTCTTATTTTTTTGCCAACTGTACTTTCAAATTAGGACATTATTAGCATACTTTTAGTCTAACTGGTGGCAATTATCTTTTACAAGTAGATTTCTCCCTTCGATCTTTTGCTTTCTTCCTGGTAGGTTCTTTGTGACTAACAACTATTTTGCTCATTCACATCCTAATTTATACCACCACCTTTCTCCCTAACAACAACTAAGAAGCTTTAGATGGAAACTATGAAGGGCTTTTGGTGGGTATGACAGACATAATAAGGTGTGTGGTAGGTTTGCAATGTGACTTCTTTAAGAAACAGCTAGAAAGTTTCTAAAGGGTCCAACACAATAAATCCCAGCTGGGCTCCCAAGGCCAAACTCCCAATCCCTGTTACTGACAAGGCCGGACAGGCCTATCAGTGCCAGTCACAGGCCTCTGGGAATCACATTTTAGACAGAAAAATGCAAACAGCTGCATTTTTCCACTGAAGAAGGGAGTGAGAAGATGTAAGAAACTTTACAGACATTAAGGTCAGTGAAGGGAGGCAGGAGGAGGCACTGAAAGAAGATTCCCTGCGGCCTGTGGAGAATACCATGGTGAAGCGGGTGTCCCTCCCACAGCCCATGAAGGATGGTGTTTTAAGAGCTGCTTGTACTTCTCATTATCCGATTTTGGTTTCCCCGTGTGTGTAGTGCAGTGTAATAAATTAGAGAGTTTTCTTGCCTTTCTTCTGTGTTGAGTCTGTTTTGCCCATGATGCTAATTGTGGAATGATCTCTCCCTGTCCTTATGTCAACTCCAAAGCCTCTCAACATATATTTTCTCCCCTGTCCACCTAAGAGTGGAATGGTAGAGCTGCTTTGGTGGGAGTCTGACCTCCAGCCAGGGTCAAACCACCACAGGTGTCAAAGATTTTTTGCAAACTAAGGCAGGTTTCAGGGGGAGAAGAATCAGGCTAGGCCCTAAAGGCCTAACAAATTTGTAGGGCTTCTCTTAGGACACAGGAACAAACACAAAGTGATAATACAAATAAAAAGACATAATACACCAGGTGGTTCCAGAAGTATGTCTTTTGAATAGCCTTATTAAAATATGTTTGCTTTAGATTGCTTACATCATGGTATTAAGGCAGAGAGAATCACTGGATTTCAAATGTGCTGAGTAAGTTTGTGACCATTTTTCTCATTATAAAGGAAATGAAGTTTGAGACTATCAGGAGTGAGTTCCCTGTCTGATCCAGATGCTTTTTAGCTGAACTTCTGAGGCTGAAGGTTTTTATAAAGATAGTGAATGACTGCAGACTTGAATACAACCTTAATTTTTAGAGTCTTTCAAGATATTTGCTAGGTGTTTGGTCACTAAATTATTTGCATCATTTTACTTTCATGCACAGACGATAACAGAAATTGCAGTTTCTTATTCTGAACATTAATTTTCATCATCTGCATTTGCATTCTGGTATTGAATATTTCCATCTTCATAATGTTAAAAGCTGGATATTAAAGCAAGGCAGATATCAACAAACATTTTAATTTTCATGGTTATATATTTATGCTTTTAATTTCAAGAAACATAATGATAAATTTATCTTGCGTCATGGTTAATACTGTTCCATAAATTTTGCATTTACTTACTTCCTAAATTCTGTTAAATGCTCTCTCTTTGCTCATTTATGACACCAGAATGGCCAGCTGCTGCAGATTTATGTTTTAGAATAAAATATTGAAGTTTGGTGGTGTTTATCAACCCACAGAGAATGAATCTGGACCTGTGGATCCATGCATGAACATACTTACTGTCTTGATTTAATACTGTACCCACTAATGTCACAGGAGATTCAACTTCAGAACCTGACTTCAAAAGAAGTTAAAAAAAATGAATTAATTGCTATCTATTGTCACTGTGTGAGTCCTGACAGGTGAGATGAGCTGTAGTTTAAACTTTTGCCAATTGTGTTTCTCTTGGAATATGCCATGGTTAATGATGGTTATGACAAAGTAAACCTTTATTAAAGGTAACAATGAATTAAGAGAAACAACAGCAAATAGTAATACTAAAATTTATGAAAAAATGTGTGTCTATGAGCATTCTTGTGAATGAAATATAAAGGAAAACATGTCAGTAGTAAATAAGTTTTTATTCTTGCCTTATTTATAGCTGTCCTGGCTGTAACCTACAAAGACAATGCAATGGATTAGTTGCTACAGCATTATCTTGTAACATCCACCCCTCTAATCACTCCCAAAGTTTTAATAATAATTTGGGAAAGCAACTAAAACTAGACAGAGCCATACATGAATTACACTGCATAGCAACAGTCTTACCATTTCAATGTATTCAGTGCACTTCAATGTGGTGTGTGTTAACTGTCCCAGTGAAATTTCTGTGTAAATACACTATTTACAGATAAACTTCCATTATTTATGTCACAATAGTATCTAGTTTCCCTCTCTGAGACTTGAGTGCTGGAAACTCCTCTAATCACATGAGAAAGAACTTTTGCTCTTGGAAGGTTACCATCTAAACAGAATAGAAGGGCAAACAGCAGAAGGAAGAAAGTTTTGATATCCACATATTAAAGATGAGGAGCTGAGGCATAGTCTCAGTAGATGCATGAATAATTTTCAGCGGGGGGCTATGGGACTGAAGGGAAAAACCCCACATTGCCATTGACTGAAGACAAATTTCTTTATGGTCAAAAAAGTAAAAGTATTTCTTTTACATTGAGAAGCATGCTTCATTCAACTTGGATTTTTGGTTGGTTGGTTGGTTGGCTGGTTTTGTGTTTTTTTTTAGGAAAACCATAGATAAAAAGGATAAAAAAGTGTCCAAAGTACTCCAGGATGAGGAGAAGATTGAGTAAAGATAGGTTCCAGTAATTTCCAGGATATTATATGTTATATAAATGATGGACATTACATTAATGCATTAGAGAATGTAAACTTCACTTTCTTTTATTGCCACCAAAAAGGTTTCAAAATTGCCAACAACATATGCTATTTTGATTTTCTTGAAAATGTAAAATGATTCAACCTCCTCTGAACAGCAACTTTTGGTTAAAAGCAAGCATTCATTTGGTGGTAGTTTGCTCAAGTGATGTGAAGTTTTTGGTGCAAACAGAATATGAAGTATGTGTTTCTGTATTTTAGTACATACCACTTGTGCATGGATTATTGAATTCAAGGTACAGAAAATATAGCATATAACGTACAAAAAAATACCCCCAAAATTATTCAATGAATCTTCTCCTAATTAAGAATCCTTATAGGTGTCTATAAAATCTAGAATATCTCCTTCCTTTTGACAGAAATCACATTCTCGTGTTTATTCATAGTTTTTTATATGCCGGAAAAAGCCATCACCAGTAAGAACCCATGTCACCTCTATTAAATTATAGTGTTACACTGATTCATATCAGCTGAAACATTGATACCTAGATTATAGTGTCTCTGGTATTCAAAATGGGCCTACTTTACAGCATGCCACTAAATGTCACTAAACCCAAATGCTTAAACGTAAAGAAGTATGATGTTTTTATTCTCTCCCATTTTTCTTAGCAAAAAGGAAGCCCTGATCTTCTCTGCTCAGAACAGATTTTTTTCAAGCAAAACTCCCACCATTATTTCTAGAAACTTCTGTGATTTCCTGTTTGTTTCTTCCCCAACTGATGCCCAAAACCAATTAATTTAGCATGGTGTTCAAGAAATAATTAAAAAAATTGTAAATCAGTGCTTTGCTTTGTACTGCAGCATGGTGAGATTTTCCACTCCAATTTTATCCTATTGCAATTTTTCCTTAACCTCTATTGTGTCCTTCAGATTACTAATACCTCAGATTTGGTGACCAAACTCTCAGATAATGGAACTACTTGGTATTAAAGGAGCAGCAGTGCAGGTGTACACCATTTCTGGGATCAGTTATAAAGTACCGATCAGTTAGGTTTTCTTAGAATACTCAAATATTGTTGAATTCCTCTAAATTTGAAGTGTCCTGTATATTACACAGAAAACCTAAAATTATTCCACAAATCATATTATTTCTGATGAGTTAACCACTCTTAATATCAACTTCATATTTCCTTAATGATTTCTTGTATCAGGTCAGGCTGAGCTGGAGTTAACATTCTCCATAGCGCCCTCACAGTGCTGTGCCGTGTGTTGGTAGTGAGCAAGGTGCTGATAACACATCCCTGCTTTGGCTGCTGCTGAGCAGTGCTGGCACAGCATCAAGGCTGTCTCTCCAACATTCCCACAACCACCACCAGTAGGCTGGGGGTGGGCAAGGTCTTGGGAGGGGACACAGCCAGGACAGCTGGCCCAAACTGACCAACAGGGTATTTCACACTGCACAGCGTCTGCTCAGAGATGGAAGCCAAGAAAAAGGAGGAGGAAGGGTGGAGCATTTGCTATTTATGACACTTATCTTCCAGGGCAATGACAATGCATACTGAAGCCAGACATCACCTGCTGGTGGGAAGTAGAAAATAATTATTTTGTTTTTTTCCTTTGTTTCTGTGTACAACCTTTGCTTGTGCTTTATTAGACTGCCTCAATTTGAATCACGAGTGTTTTTTCTCCACATTATTTTCTACCCCCACTTCCTATCCTGCTGAGGAGGGGAGGGACAGAGCAGCTGGATGGGCATCTGGCATATCACCAAGGTCAACCATCACATTTCTCCAACACCATCAAGAATGTTCCACCCACTACAACTTGTTTCCTTCTTGCCACACTGGCATGTGAACTTTATTTCAAGTGTATATTGATGTTAACTATCACTTTGATTAACTCAGAACAGAGAATGACTGTCCATAACAAGGTTTAACCTTGTGCACAAGCAGTAACTAATAAACAGAGGTATTCAGAAACTCCTGTCCTTACAGCTAAAAGTCTGCCCTCTAATCTGCTGACATTTCAGTGATAGATAACCAGCTCACTTATCATTCAAGCCAGGAATCTTCATCATTAGCAGCACTAGGAATAAACATTCATCATCTAAGCTTTATTGTCTGCAAGGGCTGCTTTTATAGGCTTAGTTCTAGAGCTCTCTTTAAAACAATTTGGCTTGCATTGCTAAGTAAGTGAGAAAAAGCATTACCTTTCTTATTAGATGGCAAGTGCTATACTTGGAAATCTGGCATCTAGACCATACTTATCATCAGCTTCACCGATAAAGATATAAATATTCTTCTGAAAGCAGTGCGTGCCTGAGACAGAGCAGAAGTCATGACATAGGAAAAAGCAATTACAATTTGGGTTGTTGGGTTGATTATGTCTGGATTACATGTAGTTCCCTGACTAACTCTTAGAGATATAAATCTTTGACCTGTGCCCTGAGTTCTCACAGAATTAGACAGTAAAGAACAATTTCTTATAAATAGTTAAATTTTTAATGTTTTTATACCTTAAATGACTATTCATTATAAGGATGAAGCTGCACCCTTACTACTAAGCACTCTAATTAAACAGCCCAGATTTAAATCACTATTCCAAAAATTGTTGATTGGGACCATGAGCCTCATCTTAGCTGGTGCTAGACTGTTCTAGGATGGCACTTTTTAAAAATGAAATTCCTGAAAAAACATCCCATATGGAATACTACCTTCAAGAGATTAAATCACAGTTGGAATGAAAGTAATACCCTAAGCCACTGCTGCCGTCTGTGCTCCATTTGGTGCTGCCGATAGGTAATATCATGTTGGATGGAACTTCTCATTTTTTTCTACAAAAGGTTTCCAACCCAGACAGTTACATAATGGTATAAACAGAGAAAGAAAACAGCCTCAAGACTTAAAAAATTTAAAATCCTTTTATATGGGGAACAGCTTTAACCTGATGCTCGATTAAGGTTCTTATGGAAGTGCACAGAGATACACTACATACCCACTCCCTGAAAAAAAGTAATTATGTTAGAGATTATTAATTCCAAAAGACTCATTTATTTGGTGATCTCCTTGTTATTTTCTCAATTTGCTCAGTGCATCCCTCAAGTTTGGCACAGAAGAGCAAAGACAATGGTTTTAAGAAATGTGTGCAAGACCTTGGCTGACTTCTTGGCTAAATCAGCAGTGCAGGTGGGACCTAATTTCAGGCAATACAGTGGCCTCGTATAACACAGAAGCCACAACATAATTTTATGTGAATAAAAATTCCAATGAGGCACTCCCATGAGCACCATTCTTTGCTACCATTTTAAATGCTTAAAAAAAAAAAGTTCTGCCATTCATATTAATTTTATCGACAATTTCTGTAGCTATAAATGAAACAGTTAAAGAGCTGGAGGCATTCTTCTGAAATTACTGTCAGCTGTGAAGAATATGGTAAAGCTTGTGAAACTGTTTGCTTTAGTGATTTTCAAGACCTGCTTCTGAGAGAATTAAGTGTATCTTGTCCTGTACAAAGTGGGGAATAATTTCTGTGGAGAGAAGATATGTGTCATGATAGGCAGGATATGATTCAATAATGTCATAATTGTGTGGAGGTAAAATACATGAAATTATACAAGAAGAGCAGATAGAAATTGTTATCAATCTGTGTGGTGGATTTGACAACCAAAGCCATGTCTTCACCCAAGCGAAATGTCCATTCTGCTGCAGCTAGGAGAAAGATCATCTATAGTCATACTGTTCCAGAGCTTGCTACGGACAATTGAACTGATAAAAATGGCTTCAGCTCAGAGTTAGGCTGTTTTATTCTCAATTGCAAATACATCACTTTGATTTTCCTTAAAGCAGTCAGCATAGTGCCACCATGTAATGTTCTTGCCTCACATACATGTTAGCATAATGCAGCCCACTCTCTGGCAAGGGACATAGTGCATGTGCCTTGCTAGTCCAAGCTGTCACTCTTCATCCCTCCTCACATTGGCTGTATCTGACTGTGGAGTGTGACTCTGAAATATCTGAAATTTTAAAAGTTTTTTAAGCCAGGTAGGACAAAGACTAATGCTATTAGTAAAGCTGTGGCACTGCATACACAGTATGCACATATCTCATAACTTGCAATCAAAATTACAAGTTCTCTAATCACAACAGTAAGATCCACCAGTAACATAGGTCAAAGAGGTCAAAATATATGAGACTTCCAGTATATTTTTTTCATATATTAATACTATAGGGCAGAAGACTTTTCTATCCAGGCCTTTTAAAATTATTAGCTGGGCTAGAATAGTTATCCCTTCCATCCCCCCCTTAACGAGGAAAACTTTATGAGAAATCCCTAGGGTTTTATGAGAAAGTTTACACCTTTTTAAGAAATCAGAAACCAAATGTCAAAATGTTTGTAAGTCAAGGGAAAAAATCATTTGATGATCTTATCCCTCCAACTTTCTACCTTACTGCTGCAAGAGATTCAGAGAATAAAGCACCAAAAGTAACCCAGAAGTGATCTTAAAAAAAAAAAAAAAGAAAAAAGTTGAGGTTCACTCTGTAAAAATTTCAGCGGTTTGTCAGTGCCATTACTAAACTGGTGTCATGCTGTCACAGAAATAATTTTCAAAAGTTCCTGAGAAGAAGAATAACTAGCAGAATGAATAATATAGTTCTATAATACAGATTTATTTATATATCTATAAAGTTTATATATACATAGTCAGTTTTATTCTGGAACAGATTCCCCAGGGAGGTGGTGGATGCCCCATCCCTGGAGAAGTTCAAGGTCAGGTTGGATGAGGCCCTGAGCAACCTGATCTAGTTGGGGGTGTCCCTGCTTCTTGCAGGGGTGTTGGACTAGATGACCTCTGGGTGTTGCTTCTAACCCTAATCATTCTATGATTCTATGATTCTATAATATTGGCAAGANTTAAAAAAAAAAAAAAAGAAAAAAGTTGAGGTTCACTCTGTAAAAATTTCAGCGGTTTGTCAGTGCCATTACTAAACTGGTGTCATGCTGTCACAGAAATAATTTTCAAAAGTTCCTGAGAAGAAGAATAACTAGCAGAACTTATAATATAGTTCCATAAATAAACATACAGATTTATTTATATATCTATAAAGTTTATATATACATAGTCAGTTTTATTCTGGAACAGATTCCCCAGGGAGGTGGTGGATGCCCCATCCCTGGAGAAGTTCAAGGTCAGGTTGGATGAGGCCCTGAGCAACCTGATCTAGTTGGGGGTGTCCCTGCTTCTTGCAGGGGTGTTGGAAGAGATGACCTCTGGGTGTTGCTTCTAACCCTAATCATTCTATGATTCTATAATATTGGCAAGATGTTAATTATAGAAAAATGCCAAGGATTTATTTGCAGGTGGTTTTTTTTTTTTTCCATGTAGGGAGGACTTAGTCTAGCTTTACTTTTGTGAATTTGTATGAGTTCCATCATTTAAAGCAGAATCCTATATGAATGTAATCAACATGCAAACTTTAACATAACATTTAGTTTATGGAAATAAGTTTTCCCCTTATTTGCAGAGGGAATTGATGGGTCGGGGTTTGGGATATTTTTGGATGATGTATATTCACATATAGACTGAAAAGCAGACCAAAAGTTTATTTATATCTGTATTTACTTCTTTTGTTTATAGCAGAATGAGAACGATGTATCTAATTGCTACCTATCTTCTCTCTGCAGCAAATGTGATTAACATAAAAATACAAATTTACTGGAGAAGAGACCGAGTTTATCAAACAATATGAAAAATAGAATTTATATGTGTTTGTTATAAAGCTATTTTTCCCTGATATTGTTCATCACATAGCTTGGTGAAAATCCAGATAAATTATTTTCTAAAGTATGAACCTGCATTTGAAACAGAGGAAATTGTAACTTGTTCTGAATATGTTTGTAAATGACAGAATTATTTTTTTCTGAGGATTTTTCAACACTTTTCAGCAAGTCTTGTTCACAGAATTATTCTGATACCTGTAAGTTTAGGAACAAGGACCAAATTAATAGATACTTGCTTTAAATGAATATTCCTAAGCAACAGGGCTTGAACACTAAAAAAATATTTATGAAAACACCTATATATATGAACAAATTGTAGCGCACGGAGCAAGAAGATTGGAAGATAGCAAACTACTGAGATAGAGGAAATCAGCTCCTAGAGGTTCCAGCAATTCTCTGCCTGCCCTCATCCACCGGTAGTAAAAAAATCAATCAAGTGAGATTTACAAAAAAGTCTTTGCCCTGTATAACTGGAAAGACAATATTTGTATGACATCCAAACTTCTCTTAATGGTACCAACAAGGATACTACAGGTTTATGCTACAGTAATGCTAAAAAGATAATATAGGCGACAATTCAATCATTTCAGAAACCCAGACGATAGATCTCTGTTCACAGAGCTCTCCATATGTAGCACTCCATACATATAAGTACAACTATAGAATTAAATGACACAATGTGATGATGTTTTGACCCTGGCTGGAGGCCCGACTCCCACCAAAGCAGCTCTATCACTCTCCTCTTAGCTGGACGGGGGGAGAAAATATATGTTAAGAGGCTTTGGAGTTGACATAAGGACAGGGAGAGATCATTCCACAATTAGTATCATGGGCAAAACAAACTCAACACAGAAGAAAGGCATGAAAACCCTCTAATTTATTACACACAGAGAAACCAGAATTGGGTAATGAGAAGTACTAACAGCTCTTAAAACACCACCCCCCACCCCTAACTTCTTTTCAGACTTCACTTTATT
>VXBZ01011471.1:31795-42483 GCA_013399135.1 Heliornis fulica | reverse complement strand
ACCTGCTCCATGGTGAGCTCCTTCCTGACCCAGGTACTTCTCCATGGGCTACAAGTGGGGTCTCTTCATCCTTCGTGGGCTGTGGGGGGACACCCACTTCACCATGATATTCTCCACAGGCTGCAGGGAATCTTCTCTCAGCACCTCCTCCTGCACCCCTTCCCTGACCTTGGTGTCTGCAAAGTTTCTCACATATTCTCCCTCCCTTCTCCAGTGGAAAAATGCAGCTGTTTGTGTTTTTCTGTCTAAAATGTGATACCCAGATGCCTGTGACTGGCACTGATAGGCCTGTCTGGCCTTGTCAGTAACAGGGTTTGGGAGTTTGGCCTTGGGAGCCCAGCTGGGATTTGCTTTGTTGGACCTCAAAGAAGCTTCTAGGCTTAAAAGAAGGCATCCTGCAAAACCACTACATAGGAATACACTGTTCCTGGATAGATACATGTAGGACCTGGTTACTATATTTTATATAACCTCATTCCTTAATACATCTTCTCTGCCTCATTAACTATGTTGGAATATGTAGTCCAGACTATCATACTCTTTCACACAGAGGAGAAACCTGTATTTACAGTGCTGAAGATTCATGTTTCTAAATTCTTTCTATATATATGACAGTTCTTTACACTGAATCTCTGATTTTCATAGCTGGCTTTGAGATTTTCTTCCAGAGACTATACACTGAAAAATTAAACGTACCTCAGTTTAGCTTGTTACATCTTCTGCCAACAGTATGGTTTTGTTTCAATTTCATTGATGCTGCTGCTTTCACACAGCTTCAGTTTTCCTGTAGGAGCTTTTCCTATTGTGTAGTTTATTTCACAATTATTCCTGGTATTTTGTTTGTTTGGTTGTTTTTGTTTTTGTTTTTGTTTTTGTTTTTGTTTTTGTTTTTGTTTTTGTTTTTGTTTTTGTTTTATTTTCCCTGCATGAAAAGCCCATGTAAAGACATGTTTGAGAGAAGATAGTGGCATGACTTGCTGAAAGATTTATAGTTACACATCTGAGATCTATATTCAACAAAACAATGCCCATACCATGTAGTACATCTGCATTGCCTTTGAGTAAATCACCTGCAGTGTATTATTAGACTTGGAATGCTTACTATGTTGTTATTAAAGTAATTAAAGAAAGAGCCAAGAACATTTTTTTGATCAAGCCTTGGGGTATTTCTGAGTTTTCATTGCAAAATAGACCTTCTGTGTTATCTGTGATCATCATTCCTATAATTTGCCCTCAGTGTAGTCTCTCTCCTCTGTGACCAAGCAATCTTGTTGTGGCAGATGTGAAGTTTTCAGAGCAGTAATTGTTTGTATGCCCTTATGGGTATTACTCTGAGTTACACATCAGTCTCTAATTTAAACTTAGCCCACTGACATTTTCCCCTCTTGTAATCTCTATAAACATTTGGTCTGTTCCTGGCTGAGCTGTTGTAGCTAAAATTGTTGTTGGTGATGAACCAGCTCTGGTGTTAGCGTCTACATAAATATATTCTTTATTGAAGCTTTGGATTAAGACTATGTGTTTTATTGTGTATTTCATACCTCCTTTAAAATATTTTGACTTTTTGAAATTTGCTGCATGTTCATCTACTTTACCTGTTTCCCCACACTTGCAAAGTATCACTTCCACTCCTTTTCAGACATGAAAACTGGCTGACAGTTTATATAGTTGCTTTTGTGCTACTTCAAACTGCATATGTAATTTTTGTTCCTGTTTAATTATGAACAAAACTTGCAGAAAGTTTCAGAAATATTTTATACTCCAAGTAAATAAAACTCAGCAATAATTCTCTGTCTTTGGAGATTTTACTTCAAATATTATCCTGGCTCAAGTAATTTCATACATACCACAAATACAGGTGCCTATTTTTTTACTTTATCATTAAACATAGATGTTCCAACAACTTCCTTTTCGTCACAGAAATGTATGTAATGTACACTTTTATCTTTCATGCTGACACTGATTTTATCTCTACAACTGGCACAGCATATTAAATGTTTTTACCTTTTTTCTCCAATAACATTAGGCCAGTAACAAAATCCATCTCTGTATGCTTGGATTTCATGAGTCATTCTATATGCAGAAGTTCTACTCCCTTAGAAGATATGATCCCCCATGGTTTCTTCCTAGCAGTCAAGTTTTAGTAGACTTGGGATACTTCAGCATTTTTAAAAGGCTGTGTGATGCTTTGGTAATTTTATTTAGATAATGCAATGATTTAGGTCCTGTGTCTGTTATCTCTATCTGATCTATCTATATCTATACCTGAGATTATTATCTCACTTTTCAGTATAAGAAAAAACCCCACCATATATTGATATTTCCTTTCCACCTGCTTTTTATTTTCTATATGATCTAAAATTAAGAAACTCTTACAGAAAAGAACAGTAGGTCAATGACTTAAGTGTTAAGATAAGCTAAATAGTAACTCCTATTAAAAATGTTGGGAGAAATCTAGGAAAATAACCTTAGAGAAGTTTCCTAGTAAATACCTGTCATTCCCTGCCACAGACTTGTTAATGAACTACATTACAGCAGGAATACAAAATATAAGGCTAACCTATAGCATTTGCTATTTTTGGCTGCTTAAATCTTAAGTTCTATTTTATTAAAATGTGGTAACTTTTCCCCTTCTGGAAACAGGTTTTGCAAAGGTAAAAACACCTGATTGTGTCTGCATTTACCTCTTCTTTAACTCTTAAACAAAGGGAACAGGTTAAGTAGCCACCGAAGTCTACCTGCCCCAGTGTTTTGTTTGCGCATGGCAGAACAGGCAAACGTATGCTAAAGGTGGAGAGGTTTTTATAAGATGTAAAAAGCTTTGGGATGGGACCTATAAAACATTGCTGGATTTCAGGCTGCAATTCTTAAGAAGGATTCAAGAATCCACTCCCACTGGTCTGAGCACTGCCACACTCCCCCATCAGAGATCCAGAAAAAGCAGCCAGGAACTGAGCCCTCCACTGGCTTTTCTGACAAAAATATCATGCAAAGAAATGTAGTCTTAAGCAAGACTCCCCTTCAGTTGTATTTTTTTGCCATGATATCTGTCTATGGAATTTTCTGATGCCTTATCTATTAATGTTGCCGTGACAAATACAAAACCTTGTTTTTATTTTCATAACAAGAACAGAAATAATGAATATTTATAACAGGGTCTACAGGGTATAAATTAGCATTTGGTTAAACTGTACGTAAATGCATTTTGGTTCTTTCTTAATTACTGTTTGTTTCAAATAATCCATTTAAATTAATTGCATGCATTGCTCTCATTCCCTTAGTCTTGATACTCGTGCCACGCATTTACTTTATTACACAAAGCCTTTCTAGATACTCATAGTTTTAATATGATTAGAGAGGTTGCTGGGAGATCACTCTTTAAATTAAGCATAAGTGTATTAAAAAAAAAATATCTTAGGAATAAAACTCTTTCACAAATCTGTCTGTGGGCAAAACTTTTCACACCGTGTGCTGTCCCTAAGCATTGGCTGCAGCCAGGAAATTTTTCTCTTCTGATACTCAATAACTTTATTTAGTTTTTATTTTGGTTTTGTTGGTGGAAAGAGTATAGAGGTCCTGGAGAATAAAGTCTGTTATACATACCCATTTTTAATACATGTACAGCAGAACTTAGACTATGTGTAAAGGAATTGAGGGTTTGTTTGGGTTTTTTTTAGCAGAAATGTTAAAATTAAATTTAGTTAGAACAAAGGAATTTTGAAGGTGCACACACTATTTTGGTTTTATATACCCATCTTATGTATGACATATGGCTCTGCTTTGATTGATACATTGATACTTTAGTAGTGGAAATGGAAAATTTTAAACAGCACAGACAAATATAACTACATACTCAGGTGATGCAGAGTGCAAGGTAGGTGCTGTTGCATTTTCACACTACAACAAAGTAGAAGATTTGACTCAAAATCAGTAATATCTTACGTTGTTTGTCGGTGTCTGCTAAAGAACAGAGAACTTTACTAGAAGGTAATGAAAATGGATGAGTGTGCATGTTGCAAAAAGTAAACATGTCTTCAGCTATAGTATTCTAGACTTTCACAGTCCAATTAGAACACAAATAAAAGCACCAATTACAATAACATCAAATGAGAACTTTGACCTTTAATATTTAATGATACGAATCTGGTAAACATATTTTCAGGAAGCTTGAAAAACATTTCTCTTTTTTTGAAAGTAGAATAAAAATTATCATCCTGCCTTTTTTTTTTGCTTAGTGGAAATAATGCTATCAACTCAAACAAAAATGCCTTTTTAAGGATGATTTGTGAGGTAATGCACAGTTGTTGTTCAAGTTCTCACTGATCTACACAAAGAAATGTTCATGAAATTAAGAGATTGATCCTTTTGAACTGAATAAATTACTGTTCACATTTTAAAAGCATCAGCTTGCAGTTCTTTCCCATGCAAAATATAACTTTGAAAATGCAGAGTAGCCTAAAGTCAAACACATAAGCTGAAAGCAAATCATTACTTTTCTATAAAATTAACAAGATTTTCCTACTCTCCCACTAACAACCCTATCCTTCAGGGATGACATTTAAAAGCTATGAAACTCCTGTTTATGTTTTTGTATTCAAAATCTTATTTTAGTTCCATGAAGGCATAGAGACCTCTCAAAAATGAAAACTGAATCATCCAAACTGTTATTATCTGTTTGGTGGTTTGTTTTTTTGTGGGTTTTTTTTGTGTGCTTTTCCCCCCCCCCCCCCCTTCCTTTCTGGAGGATATTCTTGTAAGGAGAAATAGCAGATCATGGTGAGATGCTTCATTCTTTGAGGAAAAATGAGATAAGGGGGTATATGATAGTAATACCTTAGTTCACAAATCCCAACCATCTTAAAGCTTCTCTAAGAGATTTAGCTTCTGGGACCATATAACGTTAAATTAGAATTTTAAATTATATAACAAGTTTTAATGGTGAATAGAGGTGAACTAAAAGATTATCCTACTTGCTCTAAAAAAGACAAAAAAAAATTAGTCTTTCTCATAAGTCCACTATCCAATTCTATTCATTATTAGTGCTTGGTTTAAAATTTTTACATGCCTGACATATACAATGTTCTTTTAAGTTTTGTTTTTTTTTTTCCTTAGCTCCTCATTGCTTAGTCTTGTACAAAGAGAAATATTCAGGACACAGGGTGGTTAGCAGTTAAATTGGGGCATTAGGTATATAACACTGTATTCAAGATTTTAATAATGTCAGGAGTTGGTTCCTGATTGAAGATGAATGCAATGGAGGCAGTTTGATGTATTATAAGTTTCACTACTATAATTGCACTGCTGTGATGGAAAATACATATTAGCTGACCTAGAAATTAGTGGTGTAGTGAATGACAGTGAATGTCTCATAGCAGTCTTCATGGTGGTCTAGCTTTCACCTTCATGCTGCTGGTCTTTGAGGTGTTGGCTAAAAGCTTTATTTCCTTTTATTGCGAAAAGATGTGGAAAGGATAGAGAGTAGAGATAGATTGGATGTCTTGAACTCGGTAGTCACAAAATGAGTACGCTCTTGAGTAGGCAAACAAAAGACTGGAAATGCGTGTCATAAGGAAAGTGCAACAGAAAGGCTGGGAGAAAAAAAATAACACAACAAAATGAAATCCAACAAATTAAGAAGAGATAGAAAGAAAGCAAAACGGTCATCTGATGAAAACAAATGAAAGCTGGTATATAGAAAATATAATCTAATCAGTCTTGTGGAAAAGAAGGTCCAGTGACTAGGGATTCAACTAGAGATATTAGGTTTCAGACATGACAAAGGAGAAGAATAAGGAAGGGATGCAATTCAGATTCTACATGACAAGATCTGTAGGCATCTATTGAATATAGCCAATGAAAAATATTTCAAGATCCTTTATTAATTACAACTGATAATATAAAGAGGATATAGAGGACAGGAAGATGTAGGAGTAAGCATTTAGAATCTGAGAAGGAATCTTGGTTGGAGCATGACAGAATTCACTGATCTTCCTTTATGCTGAAACAGAATGCATATGTTCCATGATTCCAGATATTCAAACAGTGACAATTTTGGTGATACTCAGTCACATTTTTCCAAGTCCTGTCAAAGTTGATTAGAGAGTGATAAGCTCAAGGATTAGTATTGTGAGAAATATATGACTACTGGGACCACTGATGGAACAAAGAGAGCTTTTTTTGATGAATTGATTCTACCTAAGGTATTAGTCATTTAGGATTGAAGCTGTGATGAAAGAACAACTTTTATATAGAGAAGGATATAGAGAATGGGATGAGATAAATTAATGATTTCCAATTTTGGCTGAAATGATCAAGATAAGAAAAATCATGAAAATGAAGGTACACTGAGGAACTCAAGAAAGAAAATGGATGTTCTGTGTAAGGCCTATTACAGTAATGTGGATAACAAAGACATGATTAAAAGGCATGACAACAAATCTAAAAGATCAGGAATGCATTTATTTATTTAAATGTAAAATTGGTGGTGTCTTATTGCATAATCTTGGTATAAAAATCCTAGAAGGGTAGCATAGAATCATTCAAAGAGACCTCAAGAGATCATGTGGTCCAGCTTTCATGGGAAGAGGAGGCTAGATGAGATTATCTGTTCAATCACACCTTATAACCTCCAGTGATGGGAACTCCACTAAATATCTGAGGAGGTTTTTTCAATGATTAATGTTCTTCCTGTAAAAAATTTCTTTCTTATATAATGATGAAAACTCTCCCAGTACAATTTTTCCTGTTGCCCCTTTCTTCTCTTTGTGGCTCCTTGCAAAAGGAGAGAGCCTGTGTTTTCTTTGGAGCTGTCAATACTGGAATACTGTGATGGGGTCCTCCTGATCCTTCACTTGAAATGGACAGTTTAAGATCTGTTTGGCCAAATTCACTTTGGAGATGAATAACAAAAGGTTATATGATGACATTGATAGGAATTTCAGCTTTTGTGACCTTTGTGTTTATTTAGATGGAAGTTTCTTTATCATACAGCAACTGGTAAAATTGTCAACATAAATGGAAGGTGACAGTGTCAGATTTGGACAAAATAATTTCACAGTTTTATCTCTCAAATCAACAAGAATACTGCTGATTACAGGCATTAAGCATTAGAACAGAAAGTTTGAAAGGAAATATTAATTATTCATGACACAGCCTGACTGAAAAGTAGTAAATGTAGTCCTCACATGTGATGGAGGTTGTGGGAAATAACAGAACATGGAAAGTGATAGTTTTAGCAGCTGGACCCTGCATGCAGTGGTGCTGAACACGTATGGAAGATTTCAACATGGAAGTAAATGCAAAGTTTAAAAAAACACATGTAATGTAGGTTTATCAAAGATAGTTCATATTAGAAATGGTAATTTTAGTCTTTGAGAGAATAATTAATTTTTCAAGTTGAGAGACTTTTCTATCTCTTTTAATAACCACTTAGTAAAGGTTTCGATGTGGTACCACACTGAAAACTACCAGTTCGAAGGAGGAAAATAGGATTAATGCAGAAACTGTAGGGAAGAAAAGCAGTTAAGTAAAGGTGAAAAAATAGACTATATTGAAAAGACAATTATTGGACTTTAGTATCTACCTTTCCTGACAATTGGCACAGAAAAAAGACAGGGTAAATCTGTTGAGTGAATGATGCCATACATGGCCATTGTGCAGATGAATTTTAAGATGATGGACAGAAAATACCAGATACAATGATTCGGCAAAACAAAAACCAGACAAAATTTTAACAAGCTAAGCACTTTGAACTACTCTGAATTTACTCCATAAGTTCAGTTCATCATCTGGACAGTTCATAATGTATATTTTATTTCAGTGTACATATGCATGTATTATACAGATACATACATGTGTACACACATATATACCATTTCTATGCTATGAAAGGCCTGAAAAACATTAAAACAGTTGCAGATGTGCAACTGATCATATACTAAAGAGGATGTCTATTGTCCATTGAAGAACTAATGAGGACAAGACAGATGTAATATCTTGCAGGGAGGATGAGCAGACGAGGGGATAGCCCAATATAACATGTAAAGATATAAACATTTGGCACTTGACCTTGAAAACATACTTAGTGTTTGGTTAATCTAAATACCTATTAAAATACATGATAGATGTATGATAGAAGATAGTATCAAACAGAAAAAACATATGGATATTAAGGATAATCAGCACTTGCAATCCCTGGTTGCCAGCTGCTGAAACCTCCTTCATGCTGTTTAATCACCTCTACTCAATGTTATGCTCGTTATTTGCCAGACTGTAGGATAAAGGACACGGAGTGACAGCTTTGGTATTTGACCAAGCTTTGTAGCCGGACAAGGTTAAATGAGTGTCGTTTCGGGACTGATGTTAGAAATAGCTTCTAAGCAGTCACTTGTCCTCAGTGAAGAAGGGAGTCTCTGCAGTAGCAGTAATGGCCAATAAGACAAAATGCCAAGTGGCCAGCAGAAGACTGATTCTGAAAGAAGACACCAGTAAAAATATGATTTTTCTAGTGATGGGGAATTATTGATACAGTTGCTTAATAACATCTGTCATCTAAACTTCTCTATACACTCATGTGCAAGAGGGAATTCCAACTGCCTTTGGTACAGAGATGGGGTAATAGGACAACCAGAGAACCAATGATCTTCTGTGAGAGTAAACAGAGAGGCTGGCCTATTTAATCTAGCCAAATTAAAGTTTGAAGGTGAAGACTGAATGTCCCTAGAACTGCACACCAGCTATGGGGGGACACTTTACAATTCAAAAGAGCAAATTCAAAACAAAAAAAAAAGTAGATGTAGGTGTTGCAAAAAAAAAAACCCACTTTTGTTGGAAATAAAGGGGAAAAAATGATTCCTGCTTTCAGCACAATGACCTGCCCAAATAGGTTTAAGAATAGAGACAAGCCACTTAACAAGCTTTGAGGTAGTATTTAATACACATATGAATAAGATTACGTATTAACAATGATAGTAAGATTATGCCATGTTTCCATGACAGGATGATTTGATGCTATTTTTCTTAGAACCTTGTACTTTGCAAATAAATAATTGACTTTATTGATACCATGCCCAAAATATTTACCTTCTGTTTAAAATATAAAACAGATTTCAGCTCTTGTCCCTTTATTTCTGTGATATCTGTTGTCTCTTTCTAGTTGGTATAAATCAAAATCTGCCATTCAGTGAAGTCCCTGGTACGATAAAAGAGACAGCAGAGAAAAATGGAGCAAGGTCTAGGAAGTCTTCAGCTTAGGATATATTAGTACATGGAAAACCTGGAGTTGTAAACACACTCTTCTGTACTCTACCATAACACCTGAGGGTAACAGAAAGCAAGAGGCCTAGTGCAAATTTTATTTTAAAACTGTAGTAAAATGTTGGAGGCTATATAAAAACCTACTGTGATTTTTGTGATGTTGCCAGGTGAGTTTTACCATGCTATATTTATTGCAGTCCTTCGCTGCATGCGGAGATGACTAATGCATATTTTTTGATGTATCTATGTATCATATCACTTACCTAGTAGAAATGCCTAGTGACAACATATGATGATATTAAGATTAACAACCTCCTAATTAATACCGGAGAGCACATTTGCAATCAAATGGTCTCTATCAATGAGGCATGTGGAGAACATTTTGTACATGAGTTCAGCAGTTCATGGAGTAGTGCCATTACTGACATAAACCCACACATTATTCACTTCATGAGTTCTGTTGCAGTGCTTCAGAAAGCTTAATCTTATATAAAATGGTATTTCTCGTGTCTTAAAATAGATACCTGTAGTATGGCTTAGAATTTGCACATTGGCAGTGAACCTTGAGTACTGTGTGAAACTGAATGCAATAGAGTACAATCTCAACTCCATGACTGCTGGAAGAGAACTACAGAGAAAGGTCAGTGGGCATGTTGCCCATTATTCCGATGAAGATGCAGATGTAGAAACTAACAACTGCTGTGTTGCTTTGGAAAAATAAAACCATGATTAACACAGAATGATACAGTAGATGGGGCTTTTGCTACTTCTGCTGTTTCTGCCTTTTATCTTTGGAGAAAAATATTTCTTACTGTCTTTAGGCACAATTTTTGAAACTTTGTGAATTAACCTTTTCATAAACAAGGTGTGGTGGGTTTGCAATGTGGCTTCTTTAACAAGCAGCTAGAAGTTTCTAAAGGGTCCAACAAAGCAAATACCAGCTGGGCTCCCAAGGCCAAACTCCCAAACCCTGTTACTGACAAGGCCGGCCGGGCCAATCAGCGCCGGTCACAGACCTCTGGGAATCACATTTTAGAGAGAGAAAAACACAAGCAGTTGCATTTTGCCACGAGAGAAGGGAGTGAGAAGATGTGAGAAACTTTGCAGACACCAAGGGCAGTGAAGGGGGAGGAGGAGGTGCTGAGAGAAGATCCCCTGCGGCCTGTGGAGAATACCATGGTGAAGTGGTTGCCCCCCTGCAGCCTGTGGAGGACGAAGATACCCCACTTGTACCTCTCACATGGAGAGGTACCTGGGTCAGGAAGGAGCCCACCATGGAGCAGGTGGATAAATGTGTAAGAATCTGTGATCTACATCGGAGCACTGACAGCACTTGCAGCCTGTGGAAAGAGATAAGAGGCAGAGCGTGAGATGGAGGCCCATGCCAGAGGTTTGCTGGGGGGGGCTTGTGACTCTGTGAGGGACCAGGCTGG
>VXBZ01011471.1:17937-31240 GCA_013399135.1 Heliornis fulica | reverse complement strand
AATGCATCCAGATTTCTCTTGAATGTCTCCAGAGAAAGAGACTCTACAACCTCTCTGGGTAGCCTGTTCCAGCAATCTGTCAACCTCACAGAGAAAAAGTTCTTCCTTCTATTCAGATGGATCTTTCAATGTTCTAGCTTGGAATCATTGCCCCTCATCCTATCATCATCACTGAGAAGAGCCTGAATCCATCCTCCTGACACTCACCCTTAACATATTTATAAACATTAATGAAATCACCCCTCAGTCTCCTCTTCTCCAAGCTGAAGAGACCCAGCTCCCTCAGCCTTTCCTCATAAGGAAGGTGTTCCACTTCCTTAATCATCTTGATGGCCCTGCGCTGGACTCTGAAAAGTCCTGCAAAGTCTGCAAAGAAGGGATGGTGTTTTAAGAGCTGCTTGTACTTATCATTATCCAATTCTGTTTTCTCTGTGTGTGTAGTGCAGTGTAATAAATTAGAGAGTTTTCTTGCCTTTCTTCTGTGTTGAGTCTGTTTTGCCCATGATGCTAATTGTGGAATGATCTCTCCCTGTCCTTATGTCAGCTCCAAAGCCTCTCAACATGTATTTTCTTCCCCGTCCAGCTAAGAGGAGAGTGGTAGAGCTGCTTTGGTGGGAGTCTGGCCTCCAGCCAGGATCAAAACACCACACAAGAATCTATTAAATTTTCTTTAAACATACACTATTTCTTTTAACATTCATTCTCATAAGCACAGTTTCATAAAAAAAAAAAGCTTTTTTATTATGAAATGGATAATCAGTTAATCTTTATCCTTATACTACTCTCCTAGAATACTGAGAAACATTTTAGAGTCCTGAAGGTAGAGTTGTGTAATATTGCACAGAAGACTGTGACAGATTTTAGGATAACAATTATTTAACAACAAGAAAGAACTTTAAGAAAAAAGAGTGCAAATGCTTTGCAATCTGTTCTAGCTGCATTCATGATCTCAGTTGCTGCACCTGGTCCTTTTCTCTATGTGTGTTATTATGGGCTTGTTAATAAAAAAGATTGCCTCTGTACATAAACATGCTGGTACTAGATCAAAGTACAAGTATATAGCAGTGAAGAATATAGGTCACTGTTGCTGAGGTTTACAAATGCTGCAATGTCCACATGTTCTCTGTGCCTGTAGATCTTCTCAAGGATCTCTGATGACATCCATGCCCTGAAATCTCTGCCATGAGCTGTCCTGTTCCAAGGGGTTTAGTTGGGTGGGTGCAAAGTACCTAGAGTCCATCCCTGATGTGGCTGAGCTGTTACCTTGACTCACACTGCAGGGAAATGAGCCATGAGACAGTCTGTGGAGACAGGAGAAGGTAAAAGCTATGGAAGTAGGATTGCTGAGACAGGATCATTAAACTGAGAAGAAAAACAACAGCAATGAATAGTATAAAACCCAAAAGGAAAACAGAAATGTTAGTCTTGCTGGGGGTCATTGGGTTGAGCTGACAGTGCCTCCACATGTGAGAGGCAGTAGTTCAGCAACATCCAGGACCAGTCCCATGTAGCTACAGAGCCTAATTCTTCTGCTCTGGCACCTGTATGCTGTGCCATATGGTCTTAATGTGCAGTTTCAGAGGAGATAATTATGACAATGCTTGTCCAAACAGCTCAACTAATACTCCTTTGAAGTTTTCTGTACTGCACTTGCAGAGTCTCTTTGCACCTGATTAAAAATGCCTGACAAAGACACTCAAAGGAGGGTCTATAACATCAGGATGAATCCCTTATAGAGGGATCATAGAGGCTAGGTGGCAACATCTGGTGAGGTTCAACTCCTTAGAGCATGTAACAGATAGTAGTCAAAGAAAAAACTTTGAAAAGATCTTTTCTCTCTCTGCCTTACTGAAATGCCAACTCAGAGGGCAGCAGACACTTTTATATTCATCACCCAGTTGGTGCCACTCTGCAGCTTTTGTGTTAGCCACCCACACTGTAAGGACTTTTCTTCCTGAGCTCAGCTATAAGAGCGCTGCAAACCCAACTTTTCGAATGTCATGAACAATAGCTTCCAGCACCGAGGAAGTAAAACTATTTCTCATCTAGAAGTAGAGGACGACTAGAAAAATGTGATTTCAGTTAGCACATTGACAGAAAATCCTGGCACTGCCTATGGAAGCTTTAAATGAAGCAAAAGGAAAGATATATATACAGTTTTTCAAACAATGGCAGTTGAGCACTGAATATATTTCTGAATGATAAAGAAATGGGGAGAAGAAAAGAAAGGACTGTAGCAGGACAAACTGGTAACTGAATGTTGGCATTACACCAATGATTTGGGAAGTTGGACTAAAACAGGGCTGAAACTTTGCCTTGTTTATTAGAAACTGCTGTAGCCTCCTTTAAAGCAGTAAGCGATATAGGCGTGAGTGTTTAATGTATAATGCACCTCTGCGAATTGATGTTGACCTTACCCTTGGCATTTGGCTTCAGCATTCTCCTTCCCTTGTTTCATTAATGAAGCTTCTCTCCCTATGCAATTATCACTGGTAAATGATTGCAGGCCCAGATGAAGAGTCTCTTTTTTTTGACCCTGAATGGTGCTGGAGGCTTTACTTTTTGCCTATTAGATACATGTAATTATAACATAAATATAGCTGCCTCATTACCATAACAGACGGTCTACTTCCTTGTCACATTTCAAAATGACAATTTCCAATTTAATCTTACAATCCTTCTGGCATAATTATTTATCTTTATGAAAAGATATAGTTAATCTAAAGTGTCATAGTAAGTAATACACTCTTCCACTTGTCGGGTTTTATTTGGTGGCATGATATATTCTTTGCTGCCTTATTTACCCATGTAATATAGATTCTCTTAAAGAAAAAGAATAAAAATGCATATCGGTAAACACTGTTAGCTAATTTCTGTACTTTTTTTTTTGGGGGGAAAGAACCTTTGTCTTTTTTTTCTCATGCATCCAAAGACAAATGTGTCCCATTGAAAAGCTGTAATGACACATACATCACATTGGGCCAGCCTGGATTTGGAAAGTGCAGACAGTAATAGAGCATGGTTGGAAGTGTAATTATCCAGCCAAAATATTTTTTGGCTTAAAGTATGTCCCACGATTTTCAATACTTAGTTACATGCTGTAAAATATGTTTGTTTGTTCCTTAGCTTTCAAACAGACCAAACTAATTGAAGCTTTTTATCTACAATGTGTCAGTGTTAGCAAATTTTTGATCAATGATGAATAATTAGTAATTTTGTTATAGAACTTGTCACTTAGAAACCAAATATGGATTTTTTCCAGATAATGTGACTCAAAGTGATTATAGCTTCTAACTACAGATACTGCTAAAAAATTCCAGATAATGGTATACAACCAGGTTAATGATTAGGAATTGGCCATAGTACAAGTTTTTGTGTCCCGTTTCAGATGCTATGTCTTTTCCATAGCCACACTTACATTACTGACATACCATGGTCCATAAGGAAAAAGGACATGGGAGAGATATTTCTAGTCAGAACCTTGTCCTTGCCATTGTGGAAAAGCACATAGAAATTGGTTGACTGCCATCAGAGAGCCATTCCATGCACCACCTGCTGCCTCCTTTCTCTTTTGAGCCCTGAAGCCCATTTTAGTGTTTTGGTGAGGACTTTCCTCTTGAGTGCCAGAGAAGCATTCTCAACCGTCAGAGATCTTTTTCTGTCTGATCTGTCTGTCTCTGATCTGATCTGTCCTTCTCCACAGCATATTGATCTTGTCCCTTCCCCACAGGAAGGAACAAATTTAATCTGTCCAGTATAGAAATCTGAATACAGGTGCAGCATGAGAAGTTCTGCTTCCATTATAGAAAAGAATACACTTTTTTTTTTTAATATGGTTGTCCCCAAGGACCAGAGCATTATGTCTTTGGGATCACAAATCAAACATTGTTTTTTCTTATTTCATTTTCCTGTGGAGCATAAGCTATTGCAATGCTAAATACATTTATATATATAAAATTTGGTATATTTTATAGCTGAGTTAAAGATTTTTCTTTGGAATCATAGCTATAGTAAAAATGTGTAAAAATATAAAAATACATTAGCTTTCTCCTTATTATTTTATTGATTTTAAAGTATTTTTCTTATTTATAAGGTCTACAGCAATACTGAGACCTAGTTCTTAATATTTTTTTTTTCTCTTCCTTTCCCATTGGTATAATTTTTAGGTCAGAATGTTCTGATCCATGTTTTTGTCCTAAATATAATTTAAAAATTGTAGATGTCTGAGCTTTTAGTGTGTATTGTCACAAGAAAATGAAATTCCTATTTGTATTTGGAAAGCAGGTTTTGGCTTTTTGAAGCAGAATTTGAAAGATCTATTTTCTTCTTTTACTTGCCTGGGATGCAAAACTTCCTGAGACTCTAAGAACAGCAGTTTACAAATGAAATTTACTATTATTGCTGTTTTCTCCACAGTAAAAGCTATTGTTAGTGACTACTGAGTTGCAGTCTTACAGCTCCTTGTCCACTATTACAGTGTTCCAAACTTCTTTTGCACTTGAGCATCTTATGTGTAGGTTAAGCTGAAGAATTTTGGTTGACTGATGGAAGTTCATTCAACTTTTCTTTTAGATAGCAGAACATATTTTGCAATAAGAATCTGTATACAAAGTAACATTTATTTAAACTGAGGATGAATTTTCAAAACCCATTTTTCTTAGAACAAAAATAACTTAAGAAGTTGAAAATGAAGGTCAAATGTTTAGCTGCTGTAAATATTATAGTTTCATTCATTTAAATGTAGCTTTGCCTGTTCATAAATGTTCATAAATGATAGTCCTCAAATGTCTGTATCCTACCTGGTATGTCTCAAGGAGGAATTACTGATCTTATGAATGATAATCTCTGATTATCATAAATGAGCTGATAAGTCAGTGTGTATGTGTGATTGTGAGTGCTACAAGTTACTTGGAAACTTAAGTCATAGAGAATATTACACTTTTACGAAGTTTATTAAAGTCTAACTAAAATGAAAGCAAAACTTCAAATTAGAATTTTTAAAACAGTGTGTTGTTCTCATTTCATCATTACTTAGCATGAGAAAGCAAGAAATTAAAAGGTTTCATTGTAGTATAAGTTCTGCACAAAATCACGTTGTGTGCATTAGTGCATAATCTTTAGGGTTATGTATTACTTCTTAATGAAGTAGCATTATTTGTTCTGTCTGAGAGACCATGTTAACTTCGTGAATCTTAGAGGGTTTCCCGTGTTCCAACCTTATATTCCTGTAGGATGCCTAGATAGTTAAAAAGAGTTTATGAAGATTGTGTTAAGAAGCCTGAAAGACAGGTTAAGCAGCTGACACAAGTTAGCCTTACATGCCCTATTTCATACCACTTAAGAACAGAAGGAACAACTTTTTGGGGAGAAATTGGTTAACTCCCTATATTCAGCATACAGGCCCTGATGTGATGTAGGAAATGTTTTCCTGCTTGACAAAATAATTCTTTAACAGTAGTCCAGTTGACTAAGGATAAATGAGAAGTCTGCCTCAGTTGATGAGAACTGGGTCAGGAACCAGTTAAGCTGTCTGGACATCCATAAATCCATGGGTCCTGGTGGGATGCACCCAAGAGTGCTGAGGGAGCTGTTGGAAGTCATTGCTAGACACTGTCCATCATCCTTGAGAAGTCCTGGGAAGCAGGAGAGGTTCCTGAGGGCTGGAGAAAAACCATGGTTCTGTCTCTAGACATATCAAGGTATTATTTGATCTAGGTGATCCTGCTCTGGCAGGGGGGGTTGTACTAAATCTTTTGAGATCCCTTCCAACTCCTGACATTGTGATACAGATTCTTCAGGTAGTTAAAATGTTATTTCAACTCCTATTAAGAAAATGACTATTGGAAAAGTTAAATAATTCAACCTTTTCTAGTATAATTCACACAGAAAGGTTCAAAAGTTCCATGTGAATGTAAGGAAAAACTTTTTCTCTCTGAGGGTGACAGATCGCTGGAACAGGCTGCCCAGAGAGGTTCTGGAGTCTCCTTCTCTGGAGACATTCAAGAGAAATCTGGATGCATTCCTGTGTGATTTAATCCAGGTGATCCTGCTTGTGCAGGGGGGTTTGGACTAGATGATCTTTCGAGGTCCTTTCCAACTCCTGACATTCTGTGTGATTCTGTGACCTAAAAATATTCAATAGTTACTTCTGCAGAAACAAAAATGTAGGAAAGTGGATTAATAAAACTTGGAAGAAAGCGATACAGATTCTGTTTCTTTCTCTTCCCACCCAGTGCTTACAGCATTCATCTCAGATGATGGAGGCACAAAATCAATTTTCTCCCCTGCTTGGAAGGGATTAATCCCTTACTGTAACAAGGATTCCTTCCCACAATGCTGTGATGTATTTTGAGGTGGGTTACACTCAGAATTTCCCCTTGACTGTGACCCTGTAAGTATTGGATTTGTATCAAGGCTACTGGCTCTAGAAGCTGATGGTGTTAAGGGTGTTTCAGTCATTCCTCCAGGATTGACAGACTTTGTCTTCTGAGCCTGGTATGTTATTTTACAGTACTTAGCACACTCCAGAGGCAGGTGAAAACTGATGAGCCAGAGGACAACTGTGAATTTGGGTCAGGCACCATGATGGGGTAAGGCAGTGTGGAGGATGTATAAGTCACAGGGTCTGGACTATGTGAGAGGAGGTCATCAGCATCACATACTGATTCTTCACTTCTCTGAATGCTATTTAAACAAGGTATTCTGTCATTTTTTAGTAAATATTTTAAAAATATAAATAAAATTATTGTCTTCTATAAAGGAAAATATTTTGTCATATCTGCAGTTATCTTTAGCTTTTCATTTCTGAATTCGTATATATATAGTTTTGTGAGTTATATGTGCATATGCATATAAATGTACATAAACATAAGCTCAATTAATGTTTTTCATTTTTTTAGGACCACAAGAGATGTGCTTTTTATGTCTTCTGTGTCAGATTCCTCTTTTAATCTCGGATTAGGTGTAAACCTCTGAAATGTAAGGGATTTTGCATGTCCCGTTCCTCAACTGGGATCGCAGAGGGCTCTAGCTGAGTGTACTGGGAAGGGATGCTTCCCTGGGGCAGGATGGGTCTCCCCAGGGAGAAACTCCGTCTGTCTGTCTGTCTGTCTCTCTGTCTGTCTCTCTGTCTGTCTGAGAGGGATCTGGCTGGGCTGATGGCTGCACAAAACAGTCTGAAGAATACTTGTGCATCAGCAATCAACCCTCTTTATTCTAAGTGTTTCACACCTTTGAGGAATGAAGAGAACATGGTGCGTTTGGAAGAAGCTCTAATAGTTTCTTCAATCAACTTTTGCCTCAGGCTCCCAGAAGGAAGCCCTTGAAGGGGACCCTTAATCCTCCTGTATTCATTCAAATTGGTACCCAAAGATTACTCAGGCTTTGGTCTGAGTGATATTACTGTATCATTCTCTGCTGAAGGGTGCACTCAGTGAGACCCTGTGAAGAAGGTGTCCAGAAAGGTTTCTGTTAGCCTGGTAACCATGACAATGGCTTTCCAAAATATTTTCTGTTAATGAAGAGTCCAAAATGTCACATCTGTTTGTTTTTTTTTTTTTCCCAGTGTATTCTGTGGATATTACCAGCACTTTGAGATAGGGAGAAACTGAGGAGCCAGATCTTGTTAAGAAAGCCAGTTGCTTGTACACTGCAGGAGGCATGGGGCCAAGGCAGAGACAAAGAGAGGGCTGTGTAGGATGGGAAGGAAGGAAGGGGTGGTCTTATTCCTCAATTAAACAGTATCACAGAAGACAGGTGACAAACAGCCAGACTGAACATAATCAGATTTCATGGACCTACAAAGACATGTAAACTTGTGGAAAGAAGGGTCACTTGACTTGTTACTCTAAATGGCAATTAGTGTTGTGTTCAGAACCTGAGAGTAAAGTCAGTCCCAAGGGTTGGATAGTGTCAGTCTAACACAGCATCCAAAGGGTTTTAATTACAAACCAGAAAGCTTGTTCCCCCTGAAGGATAATGGGGAAAAGTAGATGTATGTTGCATCTGGAAATAAGTTTGAAAAGTCAACAGTGACCCCAGGAGATGAGCAATTGCACCCTGGCCCTTGGCCTTTGGAGAAAAGGATGGTAAAAGTTCAGAGGCCTCCCAACACCATCCAGATTGTGATTACACAGCAGGGGTGCGGTGACACCCCTCCTGCCCAGGAGATGCTGCCTCAGCAGGGATGAGGTTTATAATGCTGCAGCTGCCCAGGGTAAGCAGGGATCTGGAGACATGCAGTACCATACAGTGTGTGATGGAAAGCCTTCATCCAGTTGTGTGACAAAGGAGACATCCTCAGCATAACATCCAAGCATCACACTGGGGTTTTCTGCTCCCAGCCTGCAGTGCCAAAAGGCTGCCTGCAGCTGTGGATGTGGTAGTGGCTGACCCACAGGGTAAGGTGTGTCACCTTTTAATCACTGACATTTGAATTAAAATCCCATAAAATGTCAGTCATCACAAACATTTCTTCCTGATACATGCTGCCACCTGTTTTAACAGCTGCAGAATAAAACAATCCTTTTCCATGCCTATCTGCAAATACCTAGCCTATCCACTTTCCATGGCTGTTTTAAGCTAATTCTGTGGTAGTGTTTATGTAAAAATATATATATTTACCTCAAAGTATAGAATTTAGAAGCTTAACCTTCCCTTAAAAATATCAGACACAGAAAGGAAATACCACATCAGTTATTATAAATCTATGTTTTTATATTCAAATAAAGATTCTGAGATTTTTGGTGGATGAAAAAACACACATTAAAAGGAAAATCTAACTGCTAATGGTATGATGGACAGGATGATGGGTACCAAAGAGGGTCCTTGATATGGGCAGTAAGAACTGAGCAACATTTCCACTATATTTGAGAGAGTTTTCACAGAATTGTAGGGGTTGGAAGGCACCTCAAGAGATTATTGAGTCCAATCCCCCTGCCAAAGCAGGTTCCCTACAGCAGGTCACACAGGTAGGCATTTTCCTCCTTTTGAACAGATGCTGTTGTCATTTGGCAGACTGCCCCTTCATAAGGCAAATTCAAAAACATTAGGGTTACTCCTCTTGATTTATGGTCTTATTGTTTTCTGCATAAATAAAGCTATGGCCTCTTCCTTCCAGTTAATGTGCCACTAGCTTAATTAATTTTGAAAGCACAAGAGGGTGCAGGAAAGAGCTGATATTAATGAGCTGTACTAATGACATTAGGGACTGAGTGAAACTAGTTATTAAAAATAAGAGCAGAGCTTGTTATATGCTTTGGAATAACTGCAATAAATAAATCCAGTAAATCCAGACAAAACCCAGAATTTTATGCTGTCTCCATATAGTTGCTGTACCCCCAGAAAAAAATCTTATCTGGACCCATGCTTAGTTTCATACTAAAAAGTTCATAAAGGCAAAAATCCTTCTTATAAATGACTTTTCCATTTGAAAGCTAACATTTCACTTATAGCTAAGAGAGGCATTGCAGTTAAAATTGTGCCGTTTGATGGATCTACACTTTAGGGATTGCTTCAGCTGTGGATAATTCTATTTCCTCCTCTATTTTATTCCTACTAGTAACTAAGTGCCCCAGTTAGATGGCCATTGAGCTGGGCCATATATATTCAAAGCATGTATATTTTTCTATCATCAACAGTAAAATGTTGTGAAGATTAGAAGAAAACAATGTACCGACAGCAAAGATATACATGAAACGCAAGGACAGTTGATGGCAGGGGAAGAAACCCCAAACAACAAACAGCTGATAAATCAGAGTATTCCAACTGATTTTGTGGGGAAGCTGCCCTGACATCTTCAAAATAAGGAAACTGAGGAGACTACTACTACACCACCACATCTAAATAGGTGTCAAGATCATTTGTGGTCATGTCTTCTATGTATTTCCGTTTTAATATAGAATCACAGAATAGAATCACAAAATCACTTGGGTTGGAAGAGACCTTTAAGTTCAAAAGTTCAACCCTGCCTTGTCCACCTCTAGATCATGTCCTTCAGCACATCATCTTTTTGCCTTTTAAATCTCTCCAGGGATGCTGATTCCACCACCTCCCAGGGCAGCCTGTTCCCATACTCGACTACCCTTTCAGTAAAGGTCTCCCCTCAGCCTCCTTTTCTCCATACTCAAAAGCCCCAGCTTCCTCAGCCACTCCTCGTAGGACTTGTGAGCCAGACCTTTGAACAGCTTCATCGCCCTCTGGACATGCTCCACATCTCAAAATCCTTCCTGTGAGTTGGAAAGATAGCCCAATACCTCTTTAACTTCTGTTTTGAGCTGCTGCTGTGCTGCACTATTTTATTTCTTGCATTTCCTTGAGAGTTTCTTCACTATTCTGCCCCATTTAGGACCAAAAGGGTTTGTTTTTTCTTTAAATTCTGGTTATAAAGATTTCCCTCAAGCTTCCCAGCTTTTGCTCAGAATGGTATTCATCTTCTTCCTATTCATTACCCTTAGATAAATACTAGGCTATGTTGGCCATATTTCTTCCAAGAGAGTATTAACCCTATTTATCAAGCTCCAGGACATATTTGAGCAAGCTGAGCATGAACAGGCTTTCAAGATTGCAGAGAATCTAGGAGTGGAACTAACTTCATCATCACCCCGAATACAGTAGGAAAGGACAGGTCAACATAATTAGAATTTCTCACTGTGACTCTAGAGTATTTGTAGTGTAAACAAGAGCAGCATTTGATCAAGTCTTTCCACTTACTGGGTGCGAAAATCTTCAGAGATGAAGTCATGGCATACTGCTAACAGCTGGTAAAAGTGTCCTTTTTACTGTTTGCCAGGAAATAATTTTCAGAGACATCGGGTAAGAAGGTTGTGTAGTGAGAAGGGAAGATGCAGATTGCAGATGCTAAACCATTTACCATTTCAACTTATATAGCAGAAGGAAAGAGAAGCAAGTTTTAGAGGTGGAGGCAAGGAAGAGATACCCAAGTGCCTAGTCCTGGCACTGGAGAGGAAACTTTAACCTTGCTTGCAAGGCTGAATTAGTCTCAGTGTATCTGAAGCTTGTATAGACAGAGTTAGTATAGAAATCCCCTTTCTCTGATACTACATGGATAGTGATTGGGTAGTTACAGTACATATTAGGTATTAAAAAGTTAGATTGCATATAGACAAAACATACCCTTCTGGCAGAACTCTCTCAGGGTAACTCTCTCAGAAATCTGAATGATTTCTCCATTGGCAAGTAGTTCCATTAGAGTGTATCACAGAATGTCAGGAGTTGGAAGGGACCTCGAAAGATCATCTAGTCCAACCCCCCTGCCAGAGCACCTAGATTAGATCACACAGGAACGTGTCCAGATTGGTCTTGAATGTCTCCAGAGAAGGAGACTCCACAACCTCTCTGGGCAGCCTGTTCCAGGGCTCTGTCACCCTCACAGGAAAAAGTTCTTCCTTATATTAAGATGGAACATTCTATGTTCCAGCTTGGAACCATTTCCCCTTGTCCTATTACTGACCAACACTGAGAAGATCCTGGCTCCATCCTCCTGACACTCACCCTTAACATATTTATATATATTTATAAACATTAATGAGATTACCCCTCAGTCTCCTCTTCTCCAAGCTGAATCAACCCTGGTGAGCGATGGGGTGACAGATGTCGCAGCCAGATCGCCCTCACATCTCTGCTTACACAGAGTTGATTATAGAGTAAAAAATAACGTTTTTCACGCTGTCCTTACTGATTATTATTTTAGCATGCAATCATCATTCCATTTTTTTATTCATGTGAAGTGATATGGCAGACTTTAGGGTATTTTGATGTTCATTCATGCTGATTATCTCTTCATTTTTCAGTGATGGTAAAATGCCCTGATCTTTATAATTAAAACCTAAGTATGATTGACATATATCCAGATGCCATGGATAAGTGAAATTTTACTTTGTATAAGGATGGTAAGTATTGTCAAGAACACTGGCTAGTATGAGACAAAAGTATAGTTGCCATAACTTACAAGAAGGAGGTGTCAGGGAAGGATCTTCAGTTGAGAGTGTGAAAATCAATTTACAAGTAGATTTTAAAGCCTGGAAGTAAGTTATAAGCAGAATTAAGCTGTTGCAGCACAGCTTCAGAAAGCTCACGTTGAAGTGCTTATCCACAGAGAGAAAAGGTAATATACTTATGCCACAACAAAGATGAGATAATAAAAGTAAGTGATCAACACATGGCTTTCTGTCTGCAGAAAGAAGGATATAAATACAGACTTGCACAGCAAAGCTAAAGAAAACCTGAATTGACTCAGGCATAATATATGCAGAAGAGAAGAGCAACTTTTATTTAGCAAATGAAATAACTCCCACGACAACCAAAATTCCATATGTGTGGTGGTCAAAATAAAGTTGGATGCCACCAGTTATTCACTGTGTTATCTAAGACAAATATTTCCTCTTCTAAGCAGTATAAATTGTTACATCCACCGGATGGCTGATGGCCTCGATGTGGCTTCCAGTAAAGAAAGGAAAGGAAATTAATTACAGATTATATTATCCATGGCAAGAATGGGAATCTTCACTATGATCTTTCTGTTCTGGTCTTTGTCATCCAGCTGGACAATAATGGATAAGCAACAGTTCTAGCAGTACTGAATCTTCTTTCAGTACTGGACTGATTCCTTTGCCTTGGACCTGAAAAAGGAATTGGGAAAAAAAAGACAAATTTGTATTGTTTGTTACTTGTGGAATATACCTGCTCTCTCTACTCTGACTTTCATACATAAAAAATAAAATCACATGGTTACAATTTTAATATGTACAGAAAGATACCATTACAAAGATGCATTTTCTAAATTTCAGCAGATGGGAAATGCACAACTTTTCCAGTGCTAAATTAAGTCTGCAGACTTTCATGAGGGATTTTTACTTACCCTTGCATATGGTGTGGCATGATCTCTGGACTAAAGCAATCTGAACAATTAAAACAAGTGTTCTTGTGGAAAATAAAAATAATTGTTAAGGATCAAATGTATTTTATAACTCTGGCCACCTGTATCTTTGAAATAGAAATAACACTAATAAAATAGAAGGAATAAACAGTCAAAAATAGATGAGAAACAATATTTGTATATTACTTAATCATTGGTATACTAACATTAGAAATACCACCTAAAATAGTAATATTATGAAACTTATACTGATAAGAAAGTGGAGTTACTGAATGAGTTCTTTGCCTCTATACTGCTGGAGACTGTTTGCAGGAGCCATATATGTCAGAGGTCCTGGATGAGGCCGAGATGAATGAGGAGCCCACCTCAGTTGATGAGGACTGGGTCAGGGATCAGTTGGGCTGTCTC
>VXBZ01011471.1:0-17931 GCA_013399135.1 Heliornis fulica | reverse complement strand
GATGGAATGACTTATCCTTGGTGCTGTCTCTAGACACATCAAGGATAAGAGGGCTGTTAGGAGTAGTCAGCATGGTTTTACCAAGGGGAGGTCATGTCTGACTAATCTAACAGCCTTTTATGGGGATATAACCAGGTGGATGGATGATGGTAGGGCAGTGGATGTGATTTTCTGGATCTCAGTAAGGCATCTGACACTGTCTCCCACAGTATCCTGGTGGGCAAACTGAGGAAGTGAGGGGTGATCTCATTAATGTTTATAAATATGTTAAGTGTGAGTGTCAGGAGGATGGATCCAGGCTTTTCTCAGTGATGACCAGTGATAGGACAAGGGGCAATGGGTCCAAGCTGGAGCACAGGAAGTTCCATATGAATATAAGGGAACAGTATTTCAGTGTGAGGGTGACAGAGCACTGGAACAGGCTGCCCAAAGAGGTTCTGGAGTCTCCTTCTCTGGAGACTTTTGAGACCAATCTGGATGTGTTCCTGTGTGGTTTAATCTAGGTGATCCTTCTCAGGCAGGGGGGTTGGACTAGATGGTCTTTTGAGGTCCTTTCCAACTCCTGACATTCCGTGATTCTGTGATTATGTGAAAAATGGAAGGATTTCTTCATCAAATTGTCTTTTCTGATATAAATCAAGAGTAACTCCAGGCCAGTTACAATAGAGCCAATACAGAATTTATATTCCAACAATGTAATAATGCACAATATTTGGGTCTCTCTACCAGGGCTCCAATTTTTGTTACTAAGTGAAGGCAGTGTATTCTTGAAGGGGGAAAAAAAAACCCGACCCAAGAAACCCAAGAAATGAAGGCAACAAATATATAATCTCCTGGAATGTAAGGAAGCATCTATACGGCCTTTATTTTACAGTTCCAGTCATCCAGCCTGATGATCTTTGGAATTCTGATGCTTGGCAGAGCTTATTTCGGTAATGATTTCTATTGATAGTGAAATTGTAAATAACTGCATGTAGGAAAGAATGTGTCCAATTCAATATTGAATTCAATGTTCAATTCCAATTCAATGTATCCAATGCAGTGTTGTGCATAGCTATTAGTAGAACCACCTGCAGCTAGCATTTTATATATTGAATTCCTTCTCGCTTCACACACCCTGAGTACTTACATTCTGGAGTTATGCTATTGAATTTTAGTCTGTCATTAAATGAGTAATTTCTGTCTATTCTAATAAGATTTTGTACGATGGGACCTGGAGAAAGTTTATCTGAACACCTTGTGTGGTGACTGTAAACCTGATGCATCATTCACAGCAATGAAATCCCCTATGAATGTGGAATAAGAATCAGTTTTCATCAAAGTAGGTTTTTTCTGAAACCTGAGAAATTCACCAAGGCTTGCAAAAACAGAAATGATATGAATGTTGTCTGGCTTCATTTTAAAGGTCATAAAATACATTTATCACCCTTAACATCTTTTATGCCTCTGTAATTAAATTATATTGTTCATGTGTTTTTTAGGCACCCCTTGTGTGAAACTCAGGGAGGTATAATGAATACTATTTATGAAGGCAGAATTAGAAGATTATTGGAATGAATGCTGTATGAACTGTACATCTTAAGGGTGAGTGAATAAAATTTTCCATCAGTGATATTCATAATTATTACAGCTTTGCTACTTTAGGAAAGAGGAAACTACTGAAATATGTCTCAGTTTTGACTCAACACTTAGTCAAACATATTGACTTCAGTAAGGGCAAAATACTTCTTTCTCCTCTGTAGAATATGCTGGGCATAGGCAATGAATGCAGCCATCAGAGACTGTCATAGCACTGTCACTTTGCTGTTGTATAACAGGCAGCAGCCCAGGAACAAAGGTAGCTTTTATCAAATGATATATGTTCCTCTACGGACCAGATGGCCAGTTCCACTTTCAGTCCCTTCCACATCCTCTCTGCCATGAGTCCCAAGAAGAAAGAAACAGTAAACTGTGTTTTGTTGCACATGTGATAGAAGATCCTGTAAGAGGATTAATGGTGAGGAAATTCCAAAATATCCTGTAGAAAAAATTTCCTAATTTCCAAAACTAAGATCAACTGACCAAGTCCTCATCAAGAAACTTTTAATAGTATCCACATTCTACTTAACATTTCCCATTCTGATACATGAGGAAACAAAAGTTGCTACATTTGAAGAATAGGATTTTGATGTAATATACAGTGCTGTGATTTAGGAGGTGTTCTGTTTGTGCAGTAGAACTGAAAACTGCAATAGTCTGGGTAGCATGTCTCAATGGCAGCTGTTATGGTCCTGAGCTTGTTTAAGAAGAGGAAGTGGTCTCCTGCATAGCTGCTTCTGGGACTTTGTCAATCTCATGGCTATAAGTTTTTATCAAAGTTACTCTTGTTAAAATATAACTCTTTTGAAAAAAATTCTTTTCCTTCCCAGTATTTATATTTCCTATGTATTTACTGAGAACAATTCAATGCCCTTACAACCTCTATTTTTTGCTAGGCTAAACAAGCTTATTTCTCCCTTCAGCATTTCAATAGTCCTTCTCAGCAGCTGTTCTGGCACAAATTCATCTTCCTTGAACATAGGTGACTGGATTTATATATAGTATTCCAGAGGGAGCTTCAGCAGGTCCTTGTACCAAAAGAGTAATATTTTCTAATATCTAATAGAAACATCTTACTGTCCACAGTCTTTATGCCTTCTTTATGGTGTATATACCTTATTAGTTGTAGCATAAACAAAACCTGGAAGACTCGGAAGATCTTTAAAGTGATTTCATACTGACAGGACAATGGGTTTTTTCTTCCTGTCATTTTTTTTTTCCAGGTGACAGGCACTCACTGGTAAAGGCCAATAACAAAACTATTATCTGCTACGTTGCAATAACTTTGACTTTGTGATAATAAATGACATCTTATTTCTACCACTAAGCTCTATTTTTTCATATAAAATATTACAATTCTGCCATGTATTGGTGATGTCTGTGAACTTAGTTATCAGTCAATTTCATAACTACAATCATATGTATTATGCCAATGAAACTGATGTTATTAAGTTAGACCTGTCCCAGAACTAATCCTTGTATAACTCCAAGAAACACTTCCCTGTAGTTGTTATTTTCCTTTTTCATATATCCCATACTCAAGTCTAAAATTCTCCTTCTGTATCCTGTCCACAATTGGAGTTTACAGCTCTGAATTTCTGAAGTTAGCCAGTACTTTAGCATACAAACGCATTTATGACTTCTTCACATAGATGGAATGTGCAATCAGTTCTTTTCTCAAAAAGACAGTGCACTTGTCCCCCATTGCTCACTGTGGGGAAACACCTGTTGCATTTTTCATCAGCTTATCTGTGTTTAAATTACAACAGCATTCACAGGTTCTGTCAGAAGATAGACATATATTTTTTGCTTTGCCATGCTCAGCATGGAGTGCATTAAGTTCTGATATTTCCTTCCACTGGACTGTAAACAATCCAGTTACTTCTAGCCATCAGAGTTTCTCTGTCTTTCCTAACATCATATTCCTTATACAAAAAAAAGATAAAGCATTTACTTAGCTTTTCAGCAAAACTTAGTTTGCCTTTAAAATTTAACCTTCCTAAGTTCACAAGGAACACATTTGTTATTATGGTTGTATTTATTATTTTCATGATCAAATTCCTTTTTGACAATTGACATTTTATATTTTGCATAATATCTGATACTCCTAATGCATTTTTTAATAAATTAGGTCTGGAGCCTTTTTAATAGTTTTAGTTTTTCACTTTTATGAAAACATAGTTTCTAGAAAATCTCTGTGCCTTTAAAACTGTCATGCTGAGGTCTCTAAGCAATTCCACCTAGGTCATGTAATTCCTAATTCCTTTAGCTTCTCAAAAGATTCCCATTTGAAGCTGATATTAAGTTGCAGACTAATCTTTAATTTTTTAGACTAAATGTGGCATAATATCCAGTGAAAAAAACTGCATCAGGCACCACACCTCAGAATACTCAGACTGTATTAATGGCAAGGTTGGATGAGGTACTTAAAGGCATGGTTTAGTAAGTAACATAAGTGGTAGGGGGATGGTTGGACAAGATGATCTTGGAGGGTTTTTCCAACCTTAATGATCACAGAATCACAGATCATTGGGAGTTGGAAGGGACCTCGAAAGATCATCTATTTTTTGTTTCTTAATGTCTATTTGAACAAGTTTGAAATAGTGAGAAATTATGTCTTTGTAGGATATATTAATTTAGAAAGAGAATATTAAAAGAATATATAAAACACAAAACTGACCTTTTTTCCCCCTCTACTGACTACACGCTGTCATGAGGCAAAATTTGTGGAGTGAAAAAGAGAGTCTAAGAGCAGCCTTTTAGTCAATATCATCAGCATCACAACATTAAATAGGTAAGATTGATTGCAAGCATAACAATGAGAACACTTTTTGTAAAAAAGGAACAATAACCCCTGAACTGACCTCCCTGTTAAATGTACATCCTTCCTGAAAAAAGTAACGATACTGTTTTGTTCATGGAAGCTACACATTAGAACTAGAGAAAAATATTGACCAGTTTGCTGTCAAAAGTTGTAGTTTTGCCAAGACCAAGATGTTTCCATGGAAGTATTCCAATTCCCGACCAACTCTATTATAAATACTTACTTGGGGAGCTGAAGGGTCTGGTCTTTCTGCATACTAAACAGCATTGGTCTCCAAAGATTTTAATGCAAGTGGAATATCTTGCAGAGTTTGATCCTAAAGGAACTATATATCTCTCTAGAGTAACTACAGAATAAAATTCAATGCTGAATAAGTCTCTGAAGGCTTGACAGAAATGAGAGAAGAGGCTCTGTCAAAGTAAGAATACAAGCTAGATAGTCTTATGAATCCATGATCCAGAAGAATAGTCAGTCCCACACTATTACATTTATGGCCTGGGGGGTCAACATCCCTTAGTCTGATAAACTAGATAGGTACAAGAATCCACAGTTTTACCAGTCAAGACAGATTGTGCAAGATATGAACTAGAACTAAAAATATAGTCTGACTGGAAGCTTCCCTTAAAAGCTATTCAAGAATAAAAGAGCTACTCTGGAATAGAGATGAAAATTTCACACCAAATATTTTAAAAAAGGAAATACTAGTTACATTTCTTTTGTTTTCATTAAATCAAGAAAAATGTAAAATGCAGTTATAAGCATCCGAAAAAATCTCACAGTAATACTTTAAAAAATGAAATGAATAAAAATCATTAGAAGTGAGGAGATGGTGCATTGCTTGAAAATACTTCAGTATAATTATTTCCTTTAATGCGTCTGATGCTTTCAAGACATTCTATAAATCAAGTAAGTAGTTGTTTTCTGGAGCAATGGATAACCATGAAGGCTCTACCATTGTATGACACACGCTGGCTTTTAAAATAGTGGCTTCTGTAAAAGCAGGAGTTGGATCGTTACACTGTGATTTAGTGGATTTGGTCAAATATTATTTCATGACTACTCCTGTTTGGCCAGATTAGGAATCATTCATTAGCATTCACATCCAGCAAATCACATGTTTGGTTCCACTTACAGTTTTCAGAATTGTGGCGCTGTGTCAATTTTGCTGCAAGTGCAATATGGAATTATTCTACAAAAGTACTGATATAAAAAAATCTGAGTTAGAGTGGCGTAGCTGAATGTTCTGAACAATTTAGAGTCTGAGATAAAGTATTCTAAGCCTAGGAAGATATTTCTGGCAGCTGCATTGGGCACTTTTTGTAGGATGTGTGAACAGTCCAGACATCTTGAGTCAGTACTGCGTGCTACCCGACCAGATCATATTTGTGCTGAGTGGGCATATACTAAGCACAATGGCAACTCAATTAATTCCACAACTTTGTGGTCCAGAGCAATATAAACATTCATAGATCTCTACCACATCCTCATCCCTTCTAGGTGACAGAAGCATTGTTTCCCAGTCTGCTGTCCCACAAAAAGAAGAATCCTATCAGTACGAGGGATCAAGCTCAGAAGTGATAATTTTTCAACTGACTTATATTAGTTAACTTTTTAACCAGCACTTGATTAATATTAAATGAAGGAAAATAATTAGAGTGATGAATTTTTTCCATTTCCTTGCCCTCCCCTCCCACCAAATCTATTTTGTTACCTTGTAAAATGGATCATCATTAGTGCTGCGTAGTGTATAACAACCTCTGCAAATGATCAGACTATAGAGCTTTGACAGTGCATAGTAGAGGATGTTTGGTTTTATTTTACAATGCCTTTTAGGACAGCATTCTCTGGCAAAGCATATGGATTAAACAACTGATAATGCCACATTGCAAAACGCTGAGATTCTTGGCACTTCATAAGGAATTAACACTAAAACTGAACCGGATGTATCCTATCAGAAAACGGTAGTACTGAAAAAACTTCAGGGTCTCATTTTTACTTATTTTCTGTGATAACTACACAGTATGTCATACCTAACTTCACAGACAAACAAAAAGATGAAAGTGAAGTCTAGTCACATGTGTCTAGCTTTCTGATAATAATGTTTGCAGGGTTTTTTTAATTCTAATGTAATGTATTTTTTTAATTCTGTCATGTATTTTTTTAATTCTAATGTCATGTACCATATTGAAAGAATGCTTTTATGTTGTTTTAATTCATTATCCTGTGCTGATCGTGTCACAAGAATGTTATTCACTCCTTTCTTTGATAATTAATATTGATTGCATATTAGGCTCTGAGCAAGTAAAATGGCCTTCAGTCCTAGTCAGTAGAAAAGCTACTTAGAAATTTAACAAATATTTATATTCATCTTTTAGCTTGCTTAATGGCGCACTTCTCTTGCCCAAAGTAGTCCTTATTGTAGTTAGAAGGTGATGAGCAAATGAGCTAACTAGCTTGATCATTGCCCAGCCACAATTTCATTTGCTTGCTAATGCTTTCACCTGAGTCTTTGCAAGCTTGCATTTTGGATTTTTTTAAGCTCCAAAAGGCCCTTGTAAGATTCATCATTTGATTATTTTAATTTGTTCCTTTCAATGTTCTTCTGTCAAATCTACTATATTTTCTTTCTTTTCAAGAATGCCTTAGTAGGAACATATTTTAAAAAAGAAAATAAAATTGTTCTGACTGAAGTAGAGCAGAGCCTGAACTAAATACTCAGTTTTAAAGACTCATGAATTGTATTAGCATTAACCTCTGATCCTAACTTTTCCATCAGTTGTTCCACAATGATGTTGTTGGAAAATGTATAACTCATCATACAAAACAATAATCTGAACAATTCGACTTATAGAGCAAATAGAAAAGGTAAGGAGAAAATGTGGAAAAAGTACGTAAAAAAAAAATCAAATATTATGAAGGCATAAAGTGATTAGTACTGGAGCCTTTTAAAAACAATTTATAATTTTTATATTTTTAAACCAAAAATCATCTAGCTATATACATTTAAAACCAACACACACATCTAATGGGCTCACAATAGAGCTTAGGAGCATGCAAAACATCAAAACCCATACCTCTGAAAATGGAGAACAAGGAGGTCCTAAAATGATGTCTGCTTTGCTAAGCAGAGATTTGAAACAGAGTCCTAGAAGCCTGTCACTCCATTTAAATGTCAGAGAATGGTAGACACCTCCTAAACTGAGCCAACAGTGTCTCTAAGAAAAATTACATTAAAGTGTATTTAAGTAGACAACAGACATCCAATGAAGAAGAATACTAATTAATAGAAAATACACTTTAATATACACTTCAGTTGGTTTTACTGCTAATGGCTGTCCTCATAAGAACACCATCATTTTACAAATGTATATTAGCCTATACACTGAAGAAATCTAATGGATAGTCTGTAGATTTGGGGTGACATTTACATCCCCTACACCGGAGCATGTCTGCTGGTTACTGCATCTGAACACGGTAAGATACTTTCTGCCCTTGACAGCGTACTTGTTTCTGCCTTTTGCACACGTATAGATCAGCTGAGGGACTGAACCAAAGGCTACATTAGCATCTAGCTAGGCAGAAAACTATCCTGATAAAATGTAGATGTGACAAAGATAGAGGAAAAATGGTACAGCGACATATAGCACAGATACGCTTTTTCGTATTACTATTTTTTTTTCCAGAGGGTAGCAGTGATAAATAGGCACTGGAACACCTGGCTGGCCACAGCTCCCCGGGGGAGCTCTGCAAATAGCTGACCTAATTGCAGGTGCTGGGATTGCTGTTCAAGTCAGCAGTTGCCAGCAGTTTCCAGAGAGTAGTAGCTAAGGAATTTTGTTAATTCCAAATTGTGATTGTCATCAGCAGAAATTATTTATGTTCACTCTACTGGTTCTACACGCGTGCTAGTCTCATTTACTCTGCCAGCAAATTGGCTAATCTGCCAACAGAAATATTCACAATGTGGGAGGAAAGACAGAATAGGAGCTGTCTGTCATCTGGTGTCGTGTGAGAGCAAAAAGCCTCCAAGGACACAGTCACAGCCGAAGATAGGCAGTAGCCCTCCAGCTATTTCTATCTTGCTCATGGTCCTCCAAAACACATAGAAAATACCGAATGGAAAGTCTCAGGTGAGGACCATCATGCTTTTATGAAGATCAGTTTCACATCAAACAGAATAAATCAATGCATTTTCTAGAGAAATATGATTTTCTACATTCACTCATAGATTTTTATAGCCAGAAGGAGTTAGCGAAGGCCACAGAATTTCAGGGAGTCATTTATTATCTCAGAAAACATCGTCTGGATGAGCGAACACTTACAGATTAGATAAGTAGCTAATTGCCTTAAGTTCTCCATGGAGCTGAGGACACACATCCTCCATAGATAAAATATTCCAGAGATTAACTTTTCTTACTGTTAAAATATGTGTTATATTTCTAGTCTTGATTTGTGTAACTGTAGTTTGATTTTTGATATATCTATCTGTCATGCAGCACACAGCTGCACATTCCTCCAAGCTCTCCAGACCCAAACATCAATCTGCCTTGGAAAAGATAGATTTGAATTTATAACTTAGCACACTTCTATTAAATCAATTTAGAACTAATAAATTATTTCCAAATTGCAGTGGATAAATATGTCTAATCCCATATGCAAAAACAAGAGATGATATTCTGTAAAGAAATCCCAAACATTCTTCTGAGTTTAGTTAATCCTAAATAGTGTAAGCACATGATACATGGACTTACAGACCCTTTTATTTTTTTCCTAGACAATTCAAAAGAATTGTGGGACTAGAGATGTAATGAATAGTGTTTTACTAGGAGGACAGTGCATCCATCTGTTGGGAAGCTGACTGTCCTAATTGACAAGCTATTCTTGGGACTTCAGAGATTAAATGTTTTCCATTTTTTACTTTTTAGTTTTTACCTTATATTGTAGCTGTTTGTGTAACTGCTCCTTTTTCCACCCAGATATTTGCCCTCTGAATCTAGATGCAGAAAAGCATGTAAGATTACCTCTGTTTATTGATGTAGTTCCATGTACAGTAAGACTTGAAATTTTAAAAGCAAATTTAAAAGAGCTTTTAGATGCCTGTACGATGCTGAGACAAAGAAGTCCTAAAGAAACACCCATATTTGCAGAGGAAAAATTAACCAAATTTTATTTTCATTGCTTGTATTTGAATTGATAAAATAAGTCTTGCTTGTTTGTAGTGGTGAAAATGTGTGAGTTTCGACTGCTTGAGCTTTGTACAATACAGCACTCAAGAAAGCTTAGCGATACAAAAACTTGTCATCTGACAACAGTATTTTTATCCCACTATCTGAATATTCAGGGGCTCTTCTGAGAACAAGTTTATCCTGAGAAGCAGAAGATAAGACTATGAATCAGCTGGTAATTTTTTTCTAACCAATGAAAATATTGACTGAGCCATCACTCTTGGATTTTATGCTCCAAGTATACTTGCATTCCAAATCAACTGTTATTAAGTAAAGAGCTTATTGAACTCATAGCTAAACAAAGGAATCTGCTCAGCATACATATCTCCAGAATTTATAGGCTTGCAGCAGCATTAGTGAAATACCATTATTTGTTTCATCATCATCTTGTGCTATGGAGAAAGCTATTCTTTTTTAATTCATAGTTATCTATTTCCTTCAGTCTCAAATAGAATATTTTTTCTGTCAGTTGTATTAGCCAATATGAAGTTATTCACAACATTTTAATATGTGAAACTACAAATATCAGTGCCTATACGACGTATACCCTGTTCTTACCAACAGAAATAGCTTTTGCTGTCTGAATTAGGGTGCCATATCTACCCTAATTTAGGATTTTTTAGTTTCTAAATGTTATTGTGGTATAAAAATGAATTCCGAAGTCCCGCACTGCCTCACTGATATGCTGGAAATTAACATTAGTCTTTCCATCAAAAACTGTAAATCTGCTGTCATGTGTCACATGTGGAAACTTGGTTGCTGGCCCATGTGTCTTATCATAAAACAGTTTTCAATTCAGCATACTGACACTTTAATTAGTCTGTTCTTTACTGCTCAGAATTAAGGAAAGGGCATCATTCCAAGCTATTTCTCCAATATCATTTAGAAGCAACATGCCTTTTGACCTCTGATTTAAACTGCAAATCTCTTTGCATACACAGTGTTTTGCAGTGCTGAGTTACTCCTTACATTAAATCTCCAGCTGGTTTACCTTGCTACTGAGAGAATGCAACCACTTGTTCAGCAAAAAAGAGATTACCATGAAATAAATTACTGCCTTTTCTAAGGAAATTAAAAGTTTATGGAACACCTTGATTCAGTGTAGAGCTGTATTGCTATTCTAGAACCTGCTAGACAGCTCAGCACAAAGCATCTTCATTTATTTTTATTTATATACATAACAAGGAATATCAAGGTCAAAGTTTCTTTTAGGAATGAAATTATGTGAAATTGCTTAGAGTTTATTTACTCCTCACAGTCACATTGAATGTAATCTATTATGCCTACCATATGTGCAACCATTAAACATCTGACCAAAGACCTTTTCTAACGTCTTAATTTCTATTATCTTTGGAAACAGCCTTAGTCCTATGAAAAGACCTTGTAATCAAGCATTAGCACCTACACAGAAGGTTCTTCATTACAGTGGGATTCTCCCTGGAATTTAGGTTTAAAATGTGCATTTTTGACAAAAACTAAAACCAAACAAAAAAAAAACCCAAACCAAGCCCACATAAAAAACTCAGATAGTATGCTCAAGGACACATGGATCATGATCAAATGTGAATATTTAATAATCACGATGAAGCAAAAAGAATTAATGAAAAAGAAAGAGAATTAGAATAAGTTGGGGCAAGGGAAACAGAAGAGGCATCTCATCGAAACCCCCAACCCAAAGGAATGTTATTTATCCTTACAGAAAATTCCTACCAAACTTTAATGGCAATATTGCAATAATGGCTTGGTCTTGTTATACTAGAGTCAATACCAGAGTTGCAGTTATTTTTCAAGAGGCAGGAATAAATTAATATGTTGTTTTCTAAGGAACTTGTGGATAGAGCAATAGCAGTGAATGGTCATGTTTTCTTTCTAGAAGTTTGAGAGAGACACAGAGTTGGGTCAAACATTGTCTCTCTGTTGTCTCTCCAGTAGGGAGAGCTCCATTCACTCTGTTCTCTGCCTTTTCATCATTCAGGAGCTAAATGGCATCAAACAAGTTTAGAGCTCATTTAATCTTTCATGGCCACGTGTAAGACAATCGATCTTACCTACTTTAATGTTTAAACACTGGTCTTATAGCAAAAGCAATGATAAGGATCACAATCTGTTATAGAGTTTATACACATAAATTAAGACAAGAAAGTATTTGTTAAGCCATGTATATAGTGAGGCTGTAGCCCCCTAAACAATTTCCTACAGAGCAGGCAAGGAAGTGGATTTAAAGTGCAGTGCCAATTCTATGGTCACCACTTGTGTATGCTGCTAATCTATATTAAATAGAACTGCTCTTGGTGAAACCAGGGAAGATGATGGAGAAGGTGAGGTCAACCTTTAAAACCGCCTACTGTTTCCTAGTCTGCTGCCTACTGATTCTTTCCTTCATATACTCCAACTCAGTGAAATGTTTGAGTGGTCCCAAGAGATTGCCCATAGTAGGACTCAATATGCATATTTTTGTTTCCTGTTTAGTTCTGAACTATTTAAAAAAATAAATTCCATGCACTTATGCATGTAAAGACAGAGGCAGTCACTGCAGATACAGAGAAATGGATTTCTTAAGTGCAGTATAGAGCTGAGTCAAGCCTGAATAAACTATGTTCAAAAATTTGTTGGAGACTCAACATCCATTGCAAATTCTAGCAGAGATATATCCAAGATTCTGTGTGATCTCAGAGACACTAGAATAAAATGCAATTTATTTGGGATTTATGAAAGTAATGCTAGCAATAGCTTGGCCCCACACTAGTTATACAAGTGTTGTTTTGTTATAAAAAAAATGATTTTCCATGTTACTCTGGACTCTTGCATCCAAATAATGTCTGGTCCTGAGATGGTAAAATCCACATGCTGCTGTGCTATGTCACATATTGTTACTGGCTCTGATTTGCATTGGATTGTTTCTAGCTTTTCTGACGTGACTACTCTATAGACATATATACCCATCTAGGAATTTATCTGCTGCCATAGGATGTTTTCCAGGGTTTGAAGGTTTTTTCTTGACTGAAACATTCAGGTATTCCAAAAGGTTCATCTTAAAAATACTCATCAAAGGCAGTCATAGCCATAGTTTGGGACAGGCATGGGCTTCTGGATTGGGACTGCAGGAGACATGATAGGATAATTGAGGACTGTGAGGAAGAAGGAAATATTGTAATTCTTCTCCCTTGTATAATTTCTAAAACAGGATGACCTGCATATGTTCTTTTAACAAATACTGTACATTGAGGAAAAAGTTTAAATTATGTTTGTGGTCCCAATTAATGTCATAATGTGACATTGCATTGATGACTCTACACTAAGGTCTTACCTGTAGGACTGACACTGCCAGTATGGGATTTCTCTCATGTATGAACTGCAAATATTTTAATGGTTAAGCACTGTTCACTTAAAACAGACTTCAAGCAGGTGGTGTTTAAGATCTTATTTGTCATCTGGATAAACAGGCAGTCATTTTTTATCACCATATAATTGTTCTTTCATGGAAGAGACAGAATTAATATCAAGTAATGGATCTGACTATCTCAACATCGCTGCCATATCATCCCCATCAAAAAGGATGATCTCTCCCTCTCTCTCTCTAGTACTGTGTCCAGTTCTGGGCCCTTCACTACCATAAGGATGTTGAGGTCCTGGAACATGTTGAGAGAAGGGCAACCAGACTGGTGAAGGGTCTGGAGGGACAATCTTATAAAGAGTGTCTGAGGAAGCTGGAGTTATTTAGTCTGGAAAAGAGGAGGCTGAGGGGAGACCTTATCACTGCCTCTAACTACCTGAAAGGAGGCTGTAGGGAGGAGGGTGATGGTCCCTTCAACAAAGTGACAGGTGATAGGACAAGGAGGAATGGCCTCAAGCTGTGACAGGGCAGGTTCAGATTAGATGTTAGGAAGGAATTCTTCCCCAAAAGAGTTGTTGGGATGTGTAATAGGCTGCCCAGGGAGGTGGTTGAGTTACCATCCCTGGATGTATTTAACAGATGCGTAGATGAGGTGCTCAGGGATATGGTTTAGAAGAGGACAGGTACAGGTTGACTTGATGATCTAAATGGTGTTTTCCAACGTTGTGGTTCTGTGATTCACTCACCATCTCCCACAAGTAGGCTGATGCCCAGCCAGCCTCTAAGCAATGGCTACCTCCCCCAGCACTCCCTCTCCCCAGTACTTATTGTTGAACGTGGTGTTATATATTCCTGAGGGTGTCCTGGCTGTGTCCCTTTCAAACTCCTTGCTCACTCTCAGCCTACTCACTGAGGGGGGCAGAGAAAGCTGTGTTGCTGCACAAACACTGGCAACAGCCCCATCACCGGTGTGTTATCAACACGGTTTTAGCCACAAATCCAAAACATGAGCTTCCCAAATGTTTCCAGAGCTATCTTCACCTTCTGCAGGTGTACCACTTATATCTAGGTGAGTGAGTGTTAGAGAACACTGCATCAGTGTCCAGCTCTGGTTAGGATGAATTATTATTTTCTATCAGTGTAGTAAATGCTGCTGGAGCCTAAGATAAATTAAATGGGCTGCTAAAACTCGCATGTCTCTAGAGTAAAGAAAAGGACAGTTGTCTTGTGGAATCTGGGAAGCCAAAAGCATCTGCAAGTATCACTTGGTAAGTCAAGTTTAGTTACATATTGGCCATCACCCAAACCCAGCAGCATTTCATTAATCTGAGGTATTGGATGTACAACTGAACCAGATATTACATTTACTTTCCAGAAATCAATACAGAAATCAGATATGCTGGTAAGGTTCCGGAACTAATGTAATTAGGCTGCAGCATTCTCTGTGTAACACTGTAATGACTAACTGTAGCATCTTCCATAATTTGCCTCTCACTATAGTCTATAACTGTTCGAGATCTAAGTCATTTGTAAAACTCTTTGAGGTTCAGGTGTTTCTGCTGTAGAAGTAATTACATCCAAAAGTTTTTAATTAGCTATCTAACTTCTCCATGCTGCCCATGGGCTGAGTAATCCTAAATGGTATTTCTGGTCCTTTCATCAGACTTCTGAGGTTCCAGGTACTTTGAAACTAGCCACTTGCCATGTGTCTTCTATGTGTACCACTGTTTCAGGACAGAAACCAAATAAATCAGAGCCCTACACCATTTTCTTACTAGCAATTTTTTTTTGTTAAATTTCTCTAAATGCCCGTAACTTCAAAAGCCTTTAGCCCAATCATTAATTTTCTCCAATAGCAAACAACAGTATACAATTGCTTAATTCTGTACCAGTAATGGGGTAATCATATTAAAGAATCGCTCTGAGTATTGCTGTTGGCTGTCAATTTTTTTTTTCCAGTGAAAGGACTCAAAGTGTTTTATATTTTATTCTATCCTAATATGTGTTGTATAACATTCTGATTTGTGGTCCCTTGTTTCTCTCAGGATTCCTGAACATGGGTCAGCAGTCCTTGAAGGCTGTTTTCCAGAGAATGCAGGAAGGGAAACCCTTGAAAAACCTTCTAATGTTTTGTAGATTTTACTGGTTATGGCATACAGTGATAATCTGCTTTTGAAATGTTTGTTTAGTGCACATTTTCACCTGCACTGGGTCAGGCTGAGCTGGAGTTAACATTCTCTGTAGCAGCACTGACAGCGCTGTGCCGTGTGTCAGTGCTCCATCAGAAAGAGGAGAAGATGTGGGTGTTTGTTATTTATGATATTTATCTTTCAGAGGAACCACAATGCATGCTGAAGCCCTGCTTCCTGGGAAGTGTCCAGACATCACCTGCTGATGGGAAGAAGAGAATAAAGTCAGTTGGTTTTCCTTTGTTTATGTACAACCTTTACTTTTTACTACTGATCAGTTTGGTGGACAACTGGCATCCTGCCCAGGTCAACCCACCACAGCACCATGCAGGCACACTGTCGTGGGCAAAAAAAATACCTTAAATTGTGAACACCAAGAAGGTGATTGAATGACTCTATATGGGGAGGTTTAATATCCAAAACTGAAGTACACACTGACACTAGAGGAACCTGATGTAGGGGCAGCATGGTGAAAAGTGAACAGGTGTCAGTCAGAACAGCCTTTACAACAGTATTGCAAGTCCTTGTAGTCTCAGGTACCCCATGGCTGGCACTCAGTTAACTCAGTCCCTGGGATTGTCTGCTCACACCAAGGAACTGCACTGTTTCAGCCTCAGGCACCTCTGATGGACTTGTAGGGATTCCAGTAGGCTCCAGAACATAACCAGGAGTTTAAACCTCCTTACTGAATCCAGTTAGGGATGCAGGTACTGGAAATAGGATGTGCCAAAACTGACTTTTGTAAGTCAGTCTGTAGGCACCTGCTTTGCCCGATGTTCACCTTTCTTGTAGGTTTCCTGTTTCTTGTCTGAAGAGACACCACAATACCTCTGTTACTGTAACCTTATCAGGCAAAATATCAGGAGGGAGATTAAGCAAATTCAAAATTAGTTACTCTTTTTCTATAGCTGGAATATCTTCACAAGGGTGAAGAGGGAAAATACATGCTTAGCTCTAAATTCATAACCAGGCATAATTTGATTTCCACCTATATCCATGGGGACAAGCTTTAAACAGGAAAAATCTCGTTTGCTTGCCATGTACTGCATACTGTTATACACTCCAAAAGGATTGTATAATTACTGTCTGCTGTAAGTGCTGTATTAAGCTGGACATTCATGGAGCTTGGACACTTTGGATTGTCTCAGTTATATGGTTTTCTGCACGTTTTACTGGAAAAGCATTTGTGTAACAACGACATCTTCTTCCAAGACTTGCTCTTCAAGGGTTTTCTGATTTCCATAAGATTGCTTCAAGGAAAAAAAACCCCAAATGTTATTTCTCTCTACACCTGGTAACACTAGAGAGCCAAAAGAGCCACAGGGCTGAGATAAAAGCTGAATAATGTGCTGGGGAGCAATTTCCATCTCATCCATCTTCCACAGAAATGTTAACGAAATTTCATGAATGGTGTCAAATTTTGCCTTCAATTATACCTGTAAAACCTAACAGAGAGAAGAGCACATGCAAAGAGAGGCTTTGGCATTGCAGACATTTATTTATTTATTTATTTATTTACCTTAACAAATATAATACAGAGTCACTGTTCATAAAAAAAAAGAAATAAAAATCCTATCGTGCTGCTGTTATGCTAACAGAAGTCAAGACTATTCTATAGCTCAGGAAATAAAGACAGCCCTATAGTCTCATGATCACTGTATTGAAGCTGAAGTTAAATAATATGTGTCATCAACACAACTCACATCTCAAAATCTACATTTTCTGAGCTATTACATCATCACTTAAAAATTGGCTTGTTTGATGAGAGTGGAATAAAACTTGCAGTTTTTAAGAAATGGCAATTAGCCTGAATATATTTTGTAGCCTCTCTGAAATAGGCCTGAAGAGTATATTTCAGGAGCTTGCATAAAAAAGAATGAAGATTGTTGTGTTGCCATTAAATAAGAAATTATATTGCAAACCTGAGGTACTGATTTTGTTATCAGGGTTAGAAATTCGCAAAGATTCTGGCAGATTGGAAAAGAAGGGACACTTGTATGCTGAATCAGACCTAAAGAGGAAAAACGGTTCCTGCAGTGTATGGCTAAACCTTTGCTATCATATGTCGCTGTAATATTTCACTTTAAAGATACTTAGAGAAAATGTTTTCAGAGTTATTAACATTTTTTATGAATCGACCATGACAGCACTGCAGGGAATTTTGATGAATTTGCCATATCTTTTCATAGAGCCCTACACCATGGAGTCCAATTATTTTATTGCTCTTTTAGCATGCACTTAAAAAAATAATAAAAAACCTCCACATTCCATCAACTTCTATTGACAGTTTCATTTCAGTCTCCTTGTAAATCTAAACACCAGGTGCTTAAAATGCAATAAAAATTTGCATATGTTATTATTGTTTAGGACAACATGATTTTTTAATATCTCAGTTTGGGAGTGTTGAGCAAACAGAACTCTTCCATTTCCTGGAAATCAATTTTGCTTAACAGAAACATTTGTACTTATTGATACAAATGTCATGCAGAACAGCCAATTACAGACAATGACAGCATCAAAGAGCAGGAGGTAAACTCTAGGAACATGAAAAACGAGAAGAATAATAGTATTGAAAACTGGAAGTTTAGCTGCAAGCTCAACGATGCTACACAGGGATAACAGAACTTTATGCAGACAAGTACTCACAAACGAATGACCCTGTCTGGTCAATCACACTCAGCACAAACAGGGAAAAGTGCATGGAAAGAGGAGTGCATTTGGTTTACAGCCTTCTCTGAGAAGCTTTCTAGGTGCAATGACAGGTCATAGAATCATAGAATC
>VXBZ01011470.1:18851-33244 GCA_013399135.1 Heliornis fulica | reverse complement strand
CAATGTTTGCAAAGATCAATGCAGAGAGTAGCGGACTCTGTTTTGTAAAAAAGTGGGGGGGGGTGTTGGGACCCTGGCTGTGCTGAAGGACTACATGGACCACGTGCAGGGCACCCTGGCCTTGGAGCAGTGAATAGGGGAGCCGGGGGGCTGCCTAGGGACAAAGAAAGAGACTACAAGGGGAATGGATGAAACGTTTGAAATTCTCAGTTTATGTGTTAACCAATCAGGACCAAGTATTCGTTGCGTAATCGGTAAGCTCTAACCAATGATAAGTTCACCCTTGGCGGATGTTCATGGGTACTGGCTACCAAAGGGTAAAGAATGATGTGGGGAACAAGGAATACACGGATTGAATCTGCATCACGTTGATGTGTACTTTCACTCCGGTTCGTGCTGCAAATCGCAGGCTTCAGAAGATATTAAAGAGATTTATTTCTAAGAACACAGGGTAAATCTGTTCTTTACAGTTTTAAGAGATTATGCTTTTAATTGCTACAGTCTCTACAAGCAGCATTGTGTATGGCATCAAATACTGCATAGGCAGGGATGATGCAGCTGTTGCACATGAAATCACAGTTTACTATTTTCAGGAACAACAATCACATTCACACAATACTTCTAACTAAGGAAGTTACTTGAATCTTTTCAGGAATAAGTATTAATTTTAGGATATTTATCACAGAATACTAGAATCATCAAGGTTAGAAAAAACCTTTGAGATCATCAAGAAAGATGGGGAGAGGCTGTTCAGTAGGGCCTGTTGTGATAGAACAAGGGTCAATGGTTTTAAAATAGAGGGAGGGAGATTTAGATTGGATATTAGAAAAAAGTTCTTTACTGTGAAAGTTGTGGAGCACTGGAACAGGTTGCCCAGAGAGGGGGTGTATGCCCCATCCCTGGAGACGTTCAAGGCCAGGTTGATGAGGCCCTGAGCAACCTGATCTAGTTGGGGGTGTCCCTGCTTCTTGCAGGGGGTTGGACTAGATGACCTCTGGGAGTCCCTTCCAACTCTAGCTAATCTATGATTCTGTGATTCTATGATCAAACCCAACTGCTAGTCCTACACCAGTTAAACAGAAAACCATCATCTACCTGTTTTTTAAAAACATGGTGACACCACCACCTCCCTGGGCAACCTGTCCCAATGCTTCAACTCTCTTTCAGTGAAGAAATTGTTCCTAAGATCCATCCCGAACCTCCCCTGGCACAACTTGGGACTATTTCCTCTTGTCCTATTACTAGGGACTAGGGAGAAGAGGACAAAAGAACTAAAGAGCTTCATGTTTTCTGAGTGTTGTTATACATTTCACAAAAAGTCCCCTATTCAATCAAATATAATTAACACAAGAAAAGAGAATTAATAACTTAGTTGCCAAAACACATTTAAAACATTCATAGATGTTCTCTCATTGACAAATCATAGATAAATCCTATGCTGGTTCCCTGATATAATTAGAAACCTAAAGTACATGCACTACTGAAACTTCAGAAAAAGACTTTCAAGAGTGGAATACTATCAATGAGATATTTCTGTGAAGAGAAGCCATTAATTTTATTCAACTGTATTTGTCTTTTATTTTCTGGAACTGTTGGTACTGAATTAGATTCTAATCCTAAGGCACAGCATTAATAAAACAAAACAACTCTCTTTGTACTAATAATTTCACTAGAATCATCTGGCTCAGAAGCACGAAAGTCATGCAGTCAGAAACAGGAGTTGTACCACACTACTGAGAATGCAAACAGTACTTATAAGCAGTGTAACTTAGCACAAATTTAATACATTGTATTTCTAAATATTGTAATTGCATAGCTTCAGATTTGAAAAGCATTATCAAAAAGTTATGACTGAACATCTCAATGAATAAAACATTCCCTGGTTAAAACCAGTGGGTTTTGATTACAGAAATTCTTGAACTTAGATTTTGCATAGATGCTGGAGCAGCTGCAATTCACATTTTTTGGACTGTGACAACATGCTGCTGTAAAGAGATCTGAAAACACAGTTATTCTTGAGATAGATGCAATCTGAGTCAATGTAAATCACCAACTTTCTTTGTAATAGTGGAAAAAAATGAACCTTAACAAAACATAACCTGTATTTGCCCCTCTACAGCTAGTGCATCATTAATGGATGTTGAAGCAGAGACCATCTGACATTATTATTATTGCCCTCATCATGACAATATTTAATCATATAACCAAACCTAAAATTAACTTAGAAAGACTGGAACATTGAATGTTTATTATCTAAGAAATCAGCAGTAACAGTTTCAAGGACAATGGAACATCCACATGTTATCCTTTCCTTATTCAGAAGTTAATTTGTTTGAACAATCATAGTGATCTTCAGAAAAAAAGAACAACTTCACAGAAGAAATATTTAAGAGTATATTGACTGATTCCTCATGTGCACTTAAGATGTAGGAGGTATTTGTAATAGAATACATATGCACTCATGAAAGGAAGACTAAATTACAAGAACATGGTAGCACACGGCAAGACTTAAATTAGATTTCTTAGCATTCGCTGTCTTCGTGTATATAAAAATAAATGCCTTAGTCTCAATGAAGTTACTCAGGCTTCTGGAAAATCTCAAATTTTTTAGCCTGTCTACATCTAACTCTACTTCAGTAGATTGCAGCTTTGCTCTTCCTTTGGCCTCTGAGGCAAACCAGGCAGTTCATCACACCTGTGTGAAGATGAAACCTTTTAGCCAGACATGTTCTGACTAATCCCACACGCATCTTAAACCTGAAAAAATTCCCTTCACTAAATACTCCATTTATCTGTCTCCTGGAATTAAACTAAACAGTTTGGTGCACTTGTAGGTCTTGCATACAACACATCAGAAAAGAGTCTTTATAGGATGCAGAACCATGGTAAAGAAAAAGAAGAAAAAAGAAAAAATAATAAGAAAAGAAAAAGAAAAAAAAACCAGGAAGAATAATGTGTCCAAAAAAAGTGCGATTTTTCCAGGTGTATCATCTGGTCTGACATATTACTTCTACCTACAGTCTCCTGTCAAAACTTAGGACAACTTGTATACATTAGGTCACTTTATAATTTCATGCAAATCCTTGGAAACTAAATGTGGGAAATTCACAAGGAGCCTCTTGATAATGTGATCCAAATAATAACAGTGTACATGATACATGATTGTGAGGGTGTGGAGGTATATATGGCCTACCAAGAACTGCCACAAAGCATTCAGTGAGAACCTCATAATAGTATGAGGCACTTAAAGACAAATAGCACAGACAAGTAGCATGAGGCTACTGTCAGACAGATTAAGTACTAACCAAGAGTTTACCAAAACACTTTTGAGAAAGAGGAATCAGGTTGAAGACTTTTTTTCTTTTTCTTTTTTTTTTTATTTCAAATGTGATTGAGGGAAAAGACCTTGGTAATAGAGAAGCAGTCAAAGTGGGTTTGACATAGATACGTCACCTCACCAGTGTTGTGACTTCTGCTTAGGCTTGATGAAGCAGCCTCCCTGGCTACATCACTCAGTAGCATGATAGTGCAAGATGCAGCAAGCAGTTCACTCCACCTCAACTAGACCTGTGTGGTCTTCTACAGAGAGTTGTCAACAGTGTGCTGTCAGCAAGTTGTGGAGGGTTACATGAATACAGGTGGAGCTGAAGCACCTGCACTTCTTCCAGAGGCAGCAGGAAACCCACACAGCCAGGAATGAAGATGAGTTTGTGACCACTGAGTCTGTAACAGTGGGATTAGGACTTCATAGAATTACTATTTTTGAGGATTAAAGACGATGTTTAGAAAGTCATAAGTGCTTATGAACATTTTACAAGTGTCTGGTTTTGTTGGTTTGTGTTGTAATACTGGTACTGACCTTGAATGTGTAGGTCACTATTACCACATAATTACATGCTGTTAATAAATCAATAAGCAATTATAATCTGATTTAAACAACATAAGTGGGCAGGGTTTTTTTACTCAGTGACACTAACTATGATAGTATTTATTACCCTCAGCTGGTACCTGTAAAGGTTCCCTCACAGAGTGTCTAAAAAGTTAAAGACAGCACAGAATTTCTTGGACACCTTTAGAAATTTAGACGTTAATCTCTTTCACTCCTCTTTTGCTCTGGACTTGTTAACTCTGAAATGGAAGTGGTACCAAATAAAAAAAATCTGTTTCTCCCTTTGCCAAAGAGCATGATTTATAACTCCCTCCTTCATAAATTGTTCTAAAGATTGAAGATGTATAGGGGCTTTACCTCACTACCTAACCAGTCAAGCTATTGCCTGTTTTGCAGGGACCCATTTTATTCTTCCATGTAAGGCACTGTCCTACAGAGAAACTCAGTGAAACCTGACTATTCAAACACCACCCATGGGAAGGACAGAGCTATAAACCTGTAAAGTTATGATACTGAAGAGTCTATATTCACCATGCCAAACTTCAACTTAATTATACAACATAAGAAAGAATTCAGGCATGGTGCGTCTTTCTTAAAATTACCACAGAATATAAATGGGCTAATTAGCCCCCAAGTTATTGAGTCTGAAACTTGTACAGTAAGAGCAAAATGTTTTATGCTAATTAACAATTTATTAACAAATATAAAGCCCAAAACAGTCCTTCCTTACACTTAATTTAATAAGAATATTGCTTATCACTGTCTATCAGAACAACATAGCTCTGTGGGTAATTGCCTTATCTGTTTACTAAATTTGGATCCAACAGTTCCTTTTAGTCCTTTCACCCCTGTTAAACGGGGTTCAGGCAGAAAAACATCTTATATGTATTTTACCCTATGAGTTCTGGGACAATGATTCTGTTATAGTCATCTCTTCTGGTTTCCATTTAAGTCATACCCCATCTCATTCATCACTTAACTTTAGATCAGCATTATTCAGTCTATTACCTTATTGCATAATTTTCTCAGAAAGTTTTATAATTAAGAGATTCTTAATTGTAGCTCAATCATAATTTTCTTCAGGTTGAATGATTAAAAAACAATTATGATGCACTTTGGACAGCACTATATAGTCCAGGAAATAAAATGTTAGCTTCTATTTTTTATTAAAAGAGCAACAAAGTACAGACTTGATTATTCACACTAGGAATGTAGGAAGAATATCCATTCCTTCTGTTGTTAAAAAAAAATTACTTATGTAGAACACACCAAGAATTTTCCAACATGTCTACCACCTCTATAGTAAGCCTTTTTTATTGACTAAGAATTTCTGAGTAAATACATTCAGAAAGAGCTGAAGATTTTATATTAACATATAGCTGGACATAGTGATGATTAATACCAGGATTTGAGAGAGTTCCTATGTTTTTTTTCAAAATGCAAACGTCTGATCCTTTATCTTCATAGACTTCAAATCATTCATTAAAGAAAACCAACTGTTACAAAGTAATGAATCATGTTAAAAAAAAATAAAACAAGAAAATAAATCAACTCTGCACATGCTGCTGGGAAAGAAAGGAAAAACCCCAAAGACACCAAAGCCAGTCAATTATCATTTCTCATCATCAATGTAAACAATATTTTATAGACCAACACTTTGCAAAGCAGATGAAAGATAATGGATCTAACTTAATCTAGATTAGGTAAATAGACCCAGATAGGAATTGCAAAACACTTTGAACTCAAGACCAAAGTTAAGCAATCAACTCAGATAGTCATTGGGAATTCAGCACCAATATACCTGTGTGAAACAGCCTCAGAGAACTTAAAGCAACATGAGCTCTCTACATGCAGTGTGTAACAAATGTACCTGCAGGACAATGGCAGAGATATTTAAGCAAACTTCTAGTGTAATGATTAGTTTCCCCTATATTAATGCAGTGAGTTAGAAAGTGTCATTTACTTTCACCTTGCCTGTTACCTGAAGTACAAACTCTTGTTTCACACAGTGCTGCTGCAACTGTGCAGATGTTGGGAATGGGGAGAATACCAAGTTCACACTATGCATGGATTCATCCTCTATAAACTGATTGGAGTGAAGACAAACCACCAGCAGACTGCTTCTAGTCTTGGAAATGACACAGCTTCTATAACAGGTCAAATCACTGGAGAATGAAATACACCTGTTAACTTTTAACAGTATTTATAATGTTATAACTGATCAGAGACCGATTCTCATGCAGATTTTAAACACTAACAAAAACTTAGAAGTTGGGAAAGCTGTCATTCATATGAAAGGATTTATTGCCATAGAGGACATAAAAAAATCCCTACAGAAAAGAGGAGAAAGCCCATCACTGTATTTTGCAGGTTCCCGGGAAACAAAGATAGGCAGTGTGTTTATCTGGATTTCAGCTCCATCTTTTTTGCAGGAGGGATGGTGCAAGCAATGCCCATCTCTGGAACCAGACACAAAAGCCCAAAGGAAAATATGATCTTCATGTGTCCCATCATTTGGGCCTGCAATAGACATATGACATTTGACTTAAAAACTTTAAACAAAATTACTCTAATTTATCTCTAATTTTTCTAGATAATTAAAATTTGTAATTATGATGTAAAATGTAAGCTACTTTTATTAATATTTCCACACTATGAACTCATAAAGTTGAAGGGGGAAATAACTGTATGTGCTTATTTACACTGCTGAAGCTATCATCATCTATTTGTATATTTAGTACTAATTTTTATACATGACAACCTCCCAATGAATCAGTAGTACTAAATCTAATACCCACTGAAAATGCTTCAGGTAAATTTACAGCCAGTTTGTTAGAATCTGATTAACAGTCAAATGCAATAAATTAAATGTTTTATAGGTTTATGCTCAGTAAGGAGTGTACATTAAAACATAGCCAGAAGAATCCCATGATGCTCATATTTAGCCACTTCATGAAAGTGGTAAAAAGACAGTGAGGCTGTATTACCTTAAGTAGAAATTTAGTGGATGGTAGAAAATAACAGTAATGGGTGGAACAGATGGGGAGGATAGCAAGGTGTTGAAAAGTAATTAATGATTTAAGCATCTTGAAGAGGAAGACTACTTTATAATCTGTAAGTGCCATAATTAATCAAGTTAAGCTGATTTTCTTTTTTCAAGCAGCCTGTTACACTGAAAGTTTCTACAACATGTTGTAGAAAGATGTAATAACTTTAGCACTTTGAGCTGAAAGGCATGTCAACTTACTGACTGTTAGGGACATGAAGTCCAAATGCAGAAGCTCTGCAACAGCTCTCAGATTCATGCAAGAAGATCAGAGCAAAAAGGCAGCATGCCAGTGTGAGACAAATGGATTTTGTGCACACTTGTGCATACATGTGCACGAAAATCCTACACAAAGGAGTCTCAAAGTGTACCAGTACAAACCTAAATGCTGGACCAAGTACAAGCAAAGTAATTATTGGTCTCTATTGTTGTGTTATATATAAATAGAAATCAAGGGTATGGAGGGGCAGCAGACAAGGTTTTGACAAAGCAAGTGCTTGTACATACAGCTTGTAATGTAACAAGGAGCATGGTGTTGCAAAAAATCCAGGCAACCTATGATAACAGATCATTTGCTGATCTCTAAGACCTGACTGGTTACATATTCTGTTATTTTCTTGTAGTCGTCATCAGCAATCACCACATTACCCAGTCTCTGAAAGATTATTCTTCTATGTAATGAAAGAAATGAGAATAATGAGACAGACAGTAACGAGCTGGTCTCAATTAAATGTGCATCTATGTAATAGAGACTAGAGTCTAGTATTGTTTAGTACAGAAATGTAGCTCATAGTTGTAAATGAATCGATGCTTTGACATGCAATCAGTTTTTCAACAAGCAAGAATTGCTATTTTCAAACACTACTTAATTCCTCGTTTCACATTTGCAGGAGATAATCCACCAATGTGGAATTTCTGCTCCAGTGACTGCAACAGCATGTGTTCTGCCGCCACTGATAGCAGCACTGCCCTATTCTCTAAAACATGAATAGCAAGATTTACCTCCTGACTAGCAGGTATTACATTTCTTCTTTCATTCATTTATGTATTTATTGGGTTTTGTCTTTTAATACAAATCTGAACTGCTGATTAGTGACACAATTTTTTTTGGTGTGAGTTTAAGGTATGATACTCTAGGCCTTAGCTATCAGATATTTGTAAATCCAGGGCAACCAACATGCTTACACTTAATCCCCCTTCTTCAACTAACAGATTTGAGAAAAAAAGCCACCAAGGCAGATTATCTTGGCAAGAGTACATAAAGGTTATTCTTTTAGCTGCTGTACTAGAACACAACTACCTAAAAGTGCATATCAGTTAGCAACCTCCTTTAAAAGAAAAAAAAAACCAAAAACCAAACGCAACCAAACCTGAAAAATCAATTCAGACCCACAACTTCCATACCTCAGTAGACAAGAATTGCACGCATCAGATTGAGCTTTGTCTGTCAAAGAGCTTTGATGCCAGACACATTTCAAGCTATTCCACAAAATAACCTTTCCTTCTTGATGCAAACAGACCAAAAGAAAGGCATAAAAATGAAATAAAATTTTATTTCATTCATCTGTTTAAATTTTTGGCTAGACTGTGGATAGATTTATTTTTTAAAAAATAATAATGTCATTCAGTGGAATCAGACACTGGAATTAAATGACATCGCCATATTCTTCTCTGGTAAAAAATATTTGCCATCATTTACATCATATACTTCTCTGATCTGAAACATACTCTGCATATGTCAGTCACAGGCTGATGAATTAAGGATAGAAATACTTCTCTAGAGAATTTCCTTAACTTTCAGCAATCTGTGGATCATGGATTTCCTGAGATGGTGGCATTAAACAGTTGATTGGATAGCCTGTGTTATTACTAGATTTTTAGTTAGAATTTAGAAAATTTTCCAAATAAAAAAAAATTTCTATTTTTTAAATGTGTGTAGAGTACTGCAGTAGAGATTCTGTATGACAGCCAGTGTTACTGTAACTTAATTCACTAGTGAAAGACATGTTTCTACTGGAATGTTTCTGTCCAAGAAATTACACATGGAAATAACATACTGTGCCACATAGTGCATGCCCAGAAGAGAAAAAAAATAATAAAACCGTATTTGTCCTGCACAGACATGGGGCATGCATGCCTGAAGACATCACACCTTATCAGACCTTTGGAAATCTCAGAGAGATGGTCAAAATCCTCCTATTCTGAACAAAAGAGTTCAAAGAGGACAGAAAAAAAAAAAAAGAAAACCAAACAAACCCAAACCCCACAAAACTGGGTAAGTACCTAGATTTTTCCAAAGATGTGAAAATCAGAACCACTGCTCTTTGGTCTTTTCTGGTCACATACTTGTATCTCCTCGGTAAATATTTGAATGATTAGTTATTTCTTTTCCCCTTGATCTTTTTATCATATTCTTTATAATCTTTTCTGCACTGATTTGTTCTACTCTATTTCTCTGTTTTATCTATCATTACACATCCTTCTACTTCAGCAAAGACTTTGCCTCTTATATACTCATCACTACCTACATGACATTCGATAGCCCTCAAAAAATCAACACACAGATCAATTCCCACCATCAAATTATAAGACCTGTATCCACAGCTACTTGAATGAAAAAGTACACAGAAAACTATAAAATAGTTCTGTAAAAGCCTTTTTGTATATATCACATTTTATACTGATGCAGCAACAGATCACAGAAAGGTATGATTTTATATATTTTTTCACCATTCATAGAAGCAATGATTTTTATATATATTCTCTTTCTCCCCCTCTACAACAACTTGCACTTCAGTTCCATTGACATTTACTTACATTTGTGTTGCAAGAAAAATGAAGGTTGTGTTACACTTGTTAGAATTCTATCCCTTGCTTACAACTTCAACAAATCTTACTCGTTAAGAGTGAAATTTTCATGCTTCTCTCTGCTTAAGGCTATATTAAATTTATTGAAATGTACCAGCAGAATCATAACTACTTCCCAGAAAGAGGTCAATGGGAAAAAAAATGTCAAAAATACCTGCTTAAGTAAAAAAAATTGTTCAACACAGCTAGCCATTTTATGACTTGCATTTTGCAAAGGATAAGCAAGTAATCAAAAAAGTTACATTTCTAGTCTTGATAAACATATACAGATTTAGAAAAGCACTTGGAAAACAGAAAAATCTTCTTTTGTCCAAGCTCTAAGTGAGCTTTGTATCTCAGTTCTTTGAAAGGTCTAGGTTTCCTCGACAGTCATGTATCATTTCAATGAGGGACCTTGGCAGCCTGCTACTTACTGGCCTGGAAATCTTATGGAAAACACACTTCTACTTACCAGGAGCAATATTGCTTTTGCAACATCTTATGTTACAATCAAAACATAACTAGGTTTTTTACCACACAGAGATACACCATCTAGAATGAGCAGCCCAAATCTATTCTTGACTGGTCTATCTTCTATGAGAGTTTCCCTAGAAATATTATACTCTTGTGCCAGAGTCAAGGATCAATTACAGGAACTTCAGTTGTCAGGATATACCTGGTTTCCAGCTTACACACATTAGTGATTCCAGTAATTCCATATTTCTAATTATTTTCGTTAATAACCAAGCAATAGAATGTAAGCTTATCTTCTTGCATAAAACAAATCCAGGGCTGAGATTATTGGGCTTTGCCTCTTTTGGGTTACCTTGGTACTGGAAACAAGGAAAGAAAAATGGTTAGCCAAATCATTCAGATTGCAAACCCATACCACTGCTCTGGTAGTTTAAATAGATCATAACAAATACTTGCACTCTGAAAAGATATATCAATTTTTTTTTTCTTTGAATTGAAGAAAGTATAGTTTATTTTAGGCCATTCATTTTAGACATCATACTCCTCCATTTTTCATATTTTCAGCATGTCATAAAGACAAGCTCTATAACCCACATGTTTCTCCCTCCTAACTGCTGGGTATTCAGCTGTCTCTCATTGATGGTAATTCATGCTCTAACTAAGAAACCCTTAGCTTGAGCAGCTCTTTGATGAGTTTGGTTGTTGTGAACTCAGTCTCAGTAACACCTCACTTACCCAAACAACAGGAAAGACATCTTGGACAAAGATTATCACACGGGCACAACCCATAGTTTTCTCTGAGTAAACCTGAGTTTTACAATACAGCCAGTCAACATGCTCTATCCTGCACTCAACAATGTAGTTCTATGCTGAACTTGTAAAGGATGGGGGAAAAACACCTGAGAAAATGTTAAAAAAAAAAAAATTACACATGAAGTTTAGAGTTCCAACATTTCGGTCAAAGATTTCTTGCAGCCACTTTCAAAGGAATAGAACAGCTTTACCTACACCCATAAAAATAAAAATCAGTGACCAAATAGGAAAAACTATGTTCCTGGAGTTAAGTGACAATAGGAAGTTCTCTTTTCCAAGTGTTTAAAATACTTGGTCTGAGGCTGTTTTCCTTCTCACAGTGAATAGGCAACAGATCGATATCCACAGCTCAAGTAGGTGCTGCATACACTTCTTGTGAAGAAGCTCCTGAACCACTAACAGAAGAGACAGTGAAACTACAATCCCAAGATCGTAGTGTTTTGGTTTTGTGTGGTGAGGTTCTGGAGATGGATGCAGAGAAGGCTTCTGCTCGAAGCACCTAGAAGCTTTCCCTGGGCTTAACAGAGTAAATGCCAGCTGACCTCAAGACTGGACCTGCTACGGATTAAGACCAAGCCAATTAGTGACAGACTTAGTGCCTCTAAATTTTTAGGAGAAAAAAAAATCAAGGAGCAGCTTTTTGCCACCACAGAAGGGAGTGAGAAGATGCAAGAAACTGCAGACAACAAGGTCAGTGAAAAAGTGGGGCAAGGAGGCACTCCAGGCACTAGAGAGAAAGATTCCCCTGCAGCCCGCTGAGAAGACTATGGTGGAGCAGGTGTACCCCTGCAGCCCATGGAAGATGAAAGGAAGCAGAGATCCCACCTACAGCCCATGGAGAGGTCCCACACTGGAGCAGGTGGAGACCTAATGGTTAATAGAATGAAGTACCTTTCCTATGAGGAAAGGCTAGGAGAGCTGGGTCTCTTTAGCTTGAAGACGGAGGGAAGATCTCATTAACATTTATAAATATGTCAGGAAGATGGAGTCAGGTTATTCTCAATGATGGCCAGTGATAAGACAAAGGGGCAACGGGGCAAGCTGGAGCATAGGAGTCTCCATGTAAATGTAGGGAAAAACTTTTTCACTGTGAGGATCACAGGGCACAAGAACAGGCTGCCCAGAGAGGCTGTGGAGTGTCCTTCTCTGGAGATATTCAAGACCAATCTGGACGCGTTCCTGTGTGAGTTAATCTAGGTGATCCTGCTCAAGCATGGGGGTGAGGAACAGATGATCTTTCAAGGTCCCTTCTAACTCCTAACATTCTGTGATTTTATAAGATATGTGGAAGACACCGAGACTCATGTTGGAACAAGTCCCTGGCAGCACTTGCAGCCTGTGGAAAGAGAGACAGACAGACAGAGAGACAGACAGACAGACAGACAGAGAGGAGGGCTTGTGACTCCATGGGGGACCAGGCTGGAGCAGTCTGGGCCTGAGAGACAGAGGCACTCTATGATTCTGCCACTGCATGCAATTCAAGTGACCCAAGCTGGGGCAGCNAGTGTAGTGTAGTGTAGTGTAGTGTAGTGTAGTGTAATAAATTAGAGAGTTTCCTTGCCTTTCTAATGTGTTGAGTCTATTTGTCCCATGATGCCAATTGTAAAATGATCTCTCCCTGTCCTTAACTCGACTCCAAAGCCTCTCAACATATATTTTCTTCCCTGTCCAGCTGAAGTGTGACTTCAGCTGTGAAGAGTGATAGAGCGACTTTGGTGGGAGTCTGGCCTCCAGATAGGATCAAACCACCACACCAAGACAACCATTAAAAGCAATAGTAAGCATGAGATGTTAACATTTACTAGTACTTAAAAAAGGATGAAGTAAACTTCATTCTAGATTTCCATCCATTTTGTTCAGACAGAGACATTTTATAAGCTGGACTTTGGCAACAGTATAATCTCAATTGATCATGTTTTTTCTGATAGCCTTGCTAATTGTTGCTTGATTGCTAGGAAGAAACCTTCTTAGATGCTACTAATCAACTGATTTGCTAAATTTTGAGGAGATAAACTGAGTGAATGTCACAAGCCTGAAGACATTATCTAACAGAACCTACTGACTGCAGCAGTTAAAAATAGCCCATAAGAACTGAGTTGACAAAATACTTGTCGTGTTTCTGCTTCCCTAGGTGTAATTAGTTATTTTCAAGCCTGGATTAAATTCCAGGTTTGGGGTATAAATTATTAGACTTCACAGTTATGGAGATCATTTGAAAGGCAACTTTCTTTGCCACACTTCTAAAATTACTAAGATTTTGAGCTGGAACTTCAATACGTGTAAGAAGGCACGGCTGATAAGACTTTCAGCTTCAAAATCTACTTTCTTGTTCCAGAACAACCCTATCTATTTCTGGGTCACACAGAAAGTAACTGCTGAACTGGAACTCCAAGGAAGTGGCCAGAGATGACTACTAAGTTAGTGAAGACTAACCTTCTGCATCTACTATTCATGGATTACCTTTTATCGGATTTTCATTTATCTGCTAGGACAGTCAATTCAATTTAGTGAGATCAATTATTTTGGAGTGCTAGCACTATAATGGTTAAACCTGCTCTTGCAGGATAATCTAGAGCAGGATCACGCATGCCCTGTAAAGATCATTCCATTTCTGCAATGATCATTCCACTCTATTCTTGTGAAAATTCTGTTAAGGTCACATAGATATTTGCCTACCTGAAACAACTTTCATAATCAATCCATAAAATACACTGCCAATTAGGATTTTATATTTACACAGGAATTAAGATATATTAATTTACAAAAACTATATTTGCTAATAATTCACATTTCAGTTCTACCACAATACACAGAAACATTTACATCATTTATAAATAAGTTGTTCAGTCATGTATTTTAATGTATATGTTGAAAACTAATTAGCCTCTTAAGTCAAACCAATTATGTCTTTTTAAATGTTTGCTTTTCTTATTTGCCATAAGTTTTATACACAAAATATACTAAGCAGCATTTCATCTGAATCCTATCAAACAAAGTTATTGAAGCATGAGGTCTATATAACCAGTGAAGCAGAAGATCATGCTATTACATGGATAAATGCTTCAGAGTTACTGAAGCAACACAAAAACAATCACAGAAACATGGCTTTTGAAACCTCATAACCAACTCATTTTGGAAAAAAGTTTGTTTGTGTATAGATATATACAGATATAGATTAATATATAAACACACAGGTAAAAATATAAGCCATTAGACATCAAAGCTACAGAGGAGATACACGTGGTATTGATTAAAAAATTATTTCAGCTCCCCCCCAAAAACAACAGAAAATAAGCAAGCCAGAAATCAAAACTATCTATCCAT
>VXBZ01011470.1:0-13677 GCA_013399135.1 Heliornis fulica | reverse complement strand
AAAAAAAAAGAGTGAGACAAGTCTTTCCTTAATAGGCATAAAAAACTATCTCTCCGTTACACACATGAAATGATCTGCGTATGTTCCCCGTTTGGAAGGACAGATTTTATGCCCATCACAGCACTTCACTGCTCCAATTATTCACGTTCCTCTTCAAAAAAGCACAGCTATTCTGTAAGAACCGTAGCGCTCAAATGGTCCATGAAGTCTTTAGGAAAGTCACTATTTATTCCTGGGGACCACCTTGCTACCTAAATCACTCATGCAAATCTTGAAAGACAATCGTTGTGAGGCACTTCCATACCCAAACGTTGATCCACGTTCCCAAGTTACAGAATAGAATGCAAAAAAATGCGTTAGTACCTTTGTCCAGGGTAGTGGTTGAGGTATACCCTGGAGGTATTTAAAAGACATGTAGACTTGGTGCTTAGGGACATCATCTACTGTTTGTCTTAGCAATGCTGGGTTAATGGCTGCACTTGCTCTTCGGGGTGTCTTTTAGCCTAAATGATTCTATGATTCTGTGTTCAAGGTAGTCTAAAGCACTCTGCAATAAACCACTAAAAATATTCTGTCAGTTTCAGAAGCAAAAGTATGTATGTTGTATGTAATTAGCCAGATGCAGCCTTGGATGCAGAGTAGACTTGGAAATGACAGGAACACCCTTGTCGCAGTTGCCTGTTACGGGTGAGCTCCTGTGATCTAAGATTTTAAGTTTCTCAAGGGAAAGATAGCAGGTATTGTTTCACATACATACATATATGTATGTATAATATATGTTTGTGTGTACTTGTGCATATATAAAGCAACAAGTATATATACTCTAATGTGCATGTTAAATAACATAATTTGCTCCATTAATTTACACTAGAATGTGCAGTACATAGACCCTAAGAATTTTAGAGGAATGAACTCAAATCTCAGGCACTTTAACTTACTAAATTGATAAAGGGAACTTTTCCCACAAATTTACTGAAAAATGCCCAAGATTTTCTCTGATAATCCCAGTAACAAGTACCTCTGGGAAGGTACATTTGTGACAACAAGAGACTAATTCCCTAAGAACTACAAAAGAAAACACTCCACCGGAATGGATACAGACTGGACCTGAATGCTACTTCATGGGGGGAAAAAAAAAGCCTCCAGTCAGTGAGGACAAAAACTACATTTTAATTCTTAGTACTTTTATGGCCTCAGGAAGACTAAGTTACAGAAATGTGGGAGGAAAATATCGAAAGAGGAAAGTTAAAATTAAAATTACATTTGAAGTCTTACATTGGCTTGGAATTTTAGAAGGGAATTCAGGCTTTGAAAAGAGAATTTTTACATCCTTCCAGGTCTTACTGGTTTGTGGCAGACAGGAACACATTCATACTTTAGTTCCAAATCCAATCACTAGTGAAGCCACGTGTGAACTCGCTCTGACACTATGCCTGCTGTCCCTTACCACATTTTCTCTGTTTCAAATCAAATTGGAGGTTCAATGCATGACATCAAGGTTTCCTTCATGGACTTCAGAGTACCTACAAAAAACAACTCAAGCAAATCTAAAATTCCTTGAGAACTGCTAAGGACCTGGTCAAAGTTTGGGTCCAAGCCTAGAAACAAAAATACATAGTTTACTGCCTTCAGTGTCACTCTAAACTCACCAAGGAGCTCAAGGTGTTCAAACTTTGCAAGGGCAGGTGTCAGCAGTACTTGGCAAAGCAGTAGCTGTTCTGAAGCTGAGGAACACACAGCACAGCAGTTCTGTCAGGATGTCTAAGGACTAGCTCAAAAATCTGTGGCATCTCCTTTGTTTGCAGCTTCCTCATTTTTTAATAAAAATGGAGTGTATTTTGTATTTTTAGTATTGCACTTACTAAGACTAGATTTGTAGGAAGATACCAGACAACAAAACACTAAAGTTCTTATTGGATCAACACGGAAGGCCAGTACTCAAGGACTTGGTGTGAATGGAGTTTTAAATCCAGGCCGCAAGCTGTGTTCCCAGGGGCTCAGTAACTACCATCTTTATGAGAGGACTGAGTGCACCCTCAGTAACTTTGCAGATGTCATCGCTTTGTGTGGGAGTGTTTATCTGCTTGAGGGTAGGAAGGCTCTACAGAGGCATCTGGACAGACAGGATCGATGGGCTGAGACCAGTGACAGAAAGCTCAACAAGGCCAAGTGCCAAGTCCTGTATTTGGGTCACAAGAACCCCATTAGTGCTACAGGCTTGGGGAAGAGTGGCTGGAGAGCTGACGGGCAGAAAAGGACCTGGAAGTGTCGGTTGACTGCCAGCTGAACATGAGTCAGCAGTGTGCCCAGGTGGCCAACAGCATCCTGACTGGTATAAGGAATAGTGTGGCCAGCAGGATTAGGGAAATGATTGTCCCACTGTAGTTAGAACAGGCGAGGCCACACCTTGAGCGCTGTGGTCAGTTTTGGGGCCTCACAAGAAAGGAACTGAGGAGCTGAAGCATGTCCAGAAGAGGGCAACAAAGCTGGTTAAGGCCCTAGAGAACAAGTCTGATGAGGAGCTGTTGAGGGAACTGGCACTGTTTAGTCTAGAGTAGGTTTAAGGGACACCATGTTCTCTCTACAGCTACCTGAAAGGAGACTGTTGCCAGTCTCTTCTCCCAAGAAATACAAGTAACAATAGGACAAGAAAAAATAGCCTCAAGTAGCAGCAGGGAAGGTTTATACTGGAGATTAGGAAAAAACCTGTTCACTGAAAGGGTTGTCAAGCACATGGTACAGGCTGTCCAGGGAAGTGGTTGAGTCATCAGCCCTGGAGGTCTTGTAGATTTGGAGCTTAGGGATTTGGTTTAGTGGTGGATTTGGCGGTGCTGGGTTAAGTTAGACTTGATGATCTTCAGGGTCTTTTCCAAACTAAATGATTCTGTGATTACACAGTAACATTTAGAGTTGCCAACTTTACCTTAAATAGTTTTAAACTGGGTTTTGTGGCAGTTTTTCTTCTATATACTGACCTCAAAGTATTTTCAGATTTTCATATCTATACAGATCCTATCAGCAAACGTCTTGTTGCTTTTGGCTAATTTTTGTTTCCCTTTCACGTATTATTAATTTCACGTATTAGTGGTTAGAGCGAGAGTGGCTAAAACATCTCCATCAACAGCAGCCTATTTTCAAGACTTATTTAGGACTTGCAGTGAGGGACATGTCTCAGCCCAGATGTTAAATTTCATGACTGCTCATTGAGGCTAATAACTTGGAGGTAGACAGAGGTAACAGTGGTTGCACCACTCCTGCATTCTGCTGACCATGGAAATTTGTGAACCATAATGACATTAAACTGACAGTTCACAGATGCTATGCGGGACTGCTGCTCACAAGCACTGACAAAAAGAAAAGACACTGGAGAAAAACGGCTATTGAAGCATACTTTATTATACAGTAATTTGTAATACAGAAAATGTGTAGTTCTTTTTAAACATATATATATATATGTATAAAATTATGCAGTGATCTGTAATTCTGAGGAGGAAGAAACTGCATGAACACCCCAGTTTTAGTTGTAAACACCGTAAATTAAAGTTTCTAAAGTTCTCACAATTTAGAGCCTTATTTATATAATATACAGGCCTTTAATAAGTTGGCACATGAAATTAGCACTGAATTTCTCCCTCATGCTAGTATAAAAATATACTTCTATTTTAAATATTTCACTTTATATTCAGTAGGAAACCTTCACAGCTTGGGTTTACTTGTTATTAATGACTCATTTCCTATAAACCCAGCTACCTATAGCCATAACTCACACAGCAGAAACTACAGAAAAATTACTCTTTTACAAACTGAGTATAAAAAAATTGAACCTATGTTCCACATATCTGAGTCAAATTTCCTTTTACAATAAGAATAGTTTTCTCACAAAATAAGATAGGCTACAAAAAAAAATGTGTAATGATGAGTAGTGATGCTACCAGTCCTAAAAATATCAACAACAAAGGATTAGGCCTGAGAAATACTAAAATAACTGGTGCTGTAAAAAAGCTTCTCTAATCCACAAGTATTCTGGACAGGGTCAGAGTGACACCATTACCTGCCATATCAAATCTGGCAGAGATGTTGGCAAATGGCATTTAAACTGCACATGAGATATTAGTCCATTTTTTTAAAAATTACCTAATACAGTCAGAAACATCTTGCAAGTAGGTTTCTTTGTTACAGAGTGCCTTAATTCCATGAATAAGCCTTCAAGAACCAGTGATCTTTCACTGCAATCTTCTCCCCCTAAGAAGTTATGTAACCTTGTTGCACAGCAGTGGATTGGGGGTGGGGGGAGGAAGAAAACCACTTTAAAAATATCTAAACATTAACAAATTGCCTGTACTAGCAAAGAACCAATTAGCTTAACTGGGGATCTGTATGGGTACATATATACATGGAGGAGTGGTCCACAGATATTTTTGTTAGAATACATTTTAACAGGCTATACAAATTTAAAATTGTAATTTATTTTTCATAAAATAATAGAGGAATTTTTAGTCAATACAAAAATAGTTACATAGAGAAATACTTAAACAGTGTTAGGCCATAAGTATATTTCTAAAAACAATTAGAAAAAGCTGTGAGTTGTCTAATCAAGCCACTAAATGTATGCTAAAGATCCACAAAGTGGTTACAAGAACTTACAGTATTAAAACATTTTCAGAGTGTCTCAGAAATTATTGCTTCAGAAGTGTGTACTGTGCCACAATTACAAATGGTCAAAACCAATGCAGGACAAAATAATACTTCCATGTTAACTGAATAAAAATAATTTATTTACATATCATGAAGAAAAACACAAAGATTCTTTCCTTTTCAAATAAATACATGTATTAAGGGAACACATCTGCTAATTAAAAAAATACCTGTGTGATTAAATGAATAGTTCTTAAGTACTAAATAAAACTATAAAAACATTAAAACTATAGTAGTGCAACCATGTCACAGCATAAAGTTCATGTTGGCCTTTAGAAACTGTAGATATTAATTATTTCAGTGCAAAAGTGCAGGCATTAATTTTTAAATTTATTTTTCTGTCAAGTTCTTCTGCTTTCACATGTATTCCACATAGTATTATGTGAATATTCTGACTTGACAAAGCTGATTTTCACAGGATCCTAAACTAGTTCCAACTGAGCCATAGCTAAATCCCCATTTGGTAGTGTTTCGTTGTTTTTTTTTAATTATTAATTTATACATTGGCCATAAAACTACTCCAAGGTAAAAACTTTAATAGTTTCCAACCCTGAATATTATTTTTAAAACAACACTGTTTCTAATTATTGCTTTATAGAACACAAAAAAGTAGCAGAGGTTAAAATAAGTGAATTATTTTATGTAATTTGGCCAAATAACACAGGAGAGATTTCTTTTGTCATTAAAATAAATGAAAAATAATACCCAAAATATCAATGGTCCAATCCCCGCAGAGAGAAAAAAAAACAGGTGTGAAGGCAGGCAGGTCCCTGAACTCACATTCTTTAACCCAAGCTCTCCACAGGCATGGATATTGTCATGGCACTCTCTGTATGCTAAGAGACTGTGATACCAAAGCAATTACTGCACAGGCATGCACCCTGCTAATCCTGGGATGTGGAAGCCACATCTGCAAGAGGTACCTCATAGTGTTGTTACACTGGTGAAGAGAAGTGCAAGGGGAGTCCAATACCCTACCAGTACTGAAAAGGGAGCTGCCAAGATTGCAGACAGACTGTTTTGTGGTAGGAGACGATACAGGAAGGGTAAACTGCTACAGATCATTATCCACTTTGGAAACTGGCATTGAACATAGAGATAAATTTTTACCAGGAGTGCAGGCGCAGGCCCAGGTTACCCTGGACAGTGGTGGAATCTCTGTCCTAGGGGATTTGCACAGCCTGTCTAGCCAAACCCAGAGCTAACTCAGTCAAGGTATGGCAACAGTCCATCTCTACTTTGGTGCTTAGGAGGTTGGACAAAACTATTTCCAGAAATCCTTCTTACAAACAACTTTATGTGATTCTCTGTATCCAGCCAAAACGTTTTGCTCATGCAGGTGTATCAACAAGATTTAGGGAAACATATTTCACCTCATTTACTGCAGTCCAACACCACAGAGCTGGTCAAACACTGTGGTTCAGGAGACACATCGAACACTGAACCTCAGCCAAAACCCTGCAAGTTAGCAGAAGTTAGTTACACTGAAGGAGAAATATTTTGGAGGGTAAGTAACAGTTTATAATCACGACCTTCTCATGATGTAATGACTACATATAAGCTTACATTCCAGAAACAAGTGCTGGACTGTCACCCTCTCTCCTCCCTCTCCTGCTGCAAAAGAACTATCTGCATGTACAACTTCCATTTCACTCCTCTGGAACAGAGAGAAGCTTTTACACACGAAAAACATAGAAGAGGCCCTCATCAATGCACTCAGTTAAGCATGGTTTTCTCCTCAGAGAAACTAATTACAGTTGAATTTCATTGTTTAAAATAATACAGGGTTAGCAGTGAACTATACCTAAGTGACCAGGCATATTCCTGGTACACCTACCTCTCCTTCATTCTCTGCCACCTGCTCCAGATAAGACTCAGGACTAGAGTGAGATCTCTTCTACTGCTGTGTGGAAAGATGATACCACCCTAAAGTCTCCTATGTGAAGTAAGGTAGTGTGTGAAGATCTCCTTAGAACCTCAAAAGAATAACAAGCATGTTTTCTGGAGAATTGGAGTATTGTGTGCAGTTCTGGGCCCCTCAGTTCCAGAAGGACATAGAACACCTTGAGAGAGTCCAACACAGGGACAACAAGATGATGAAGGGAACGGAACACCTTCCTTATGAGGAAAGGCTGAGGGAGCTGAGTCTCTTCAGCTTGCAGGAGACAGGGGTGACCTCATTAATGTCTATAAATATATAAAGGGTGTCAGGAGGATGGAGCCAGGCTCTTCTCAGTGATGGTCAGTGATAGGACAAGAGGAAATGGTTCCAAGCTGGAACATAGGAAGTTCCATCTTAACAGAAGGAGGAACTTCTTCACTGTGAGGGTGAGGGATTACTGGAACAGGCTGCCCAGAGAGGTTGTGCAGTCTCCTTCTCTGGAGACATTCAAGACCAATCTGGACACATTCCTGTGTGATCTAATCTAGGTGACTCTGCTAGGGCAGGAGGGTTGGACTAGATGATCTTTCAAGGTCCCTTCCAATTCCTAACAATCTGTGATTCTCTTCTAGGGTTAAAGTGTAATGCAGTGAAGTGTTTTATTTCTCCTGGTATTAACTTCTGTCTGTTAAGAACAAGTTTTCAGATTTCAGTTACCGGAGGATTAGCTGCTCTGACCTGCAGGTTTGAAAGGACGGCTAAAAATACTGCTCTTCCTACTTTAAAACTGTAATTTATTTTTAAATTATGAACCATCTTGTTTCTGAGAACTCAGTGTTTTTAAAGAACTGGTAATACAGAACAGGCGATAGAGTGTTCAAATACAGTGTTGATAAAATGCAGTAACAGCTGCGAGTCATATGGGTTTCCAATCAGTCCATAAAACTTTATCCAAGGTCGATTTACTGAGCTATGTTCAGCCTGTAGATGTTTTATTAATATACACAGAAAAGAATTAAATGGTTTGCTGGCTCTGAAGGGGCCTAATCCCACTCCCATCAAAATTAGTGAAAGCTGAAAAGAACTGGATCTTGGTGTTAACTGTAGAAACACCTGCAACTTTTACTACACTACAGGACTGTTGGGAACTACTATAAGCAATAACAACTCCATTTTTAGAGGTGCTGACACCTAAAGTTACCACCTACTACTGTGTTTCTCAGAGTTTCACTAAAATCCAGCAAAGGAGTTATCATTAAGGTTAGTAGCTGCTGCTCATTTCAAGGACTTCTTCTAATGAACAGTCAATACACGTGCTTATGCAGTAATTCTTTTACCTACAAGTTTAAAACTTCAAAAATGCATACAGAATAACCATTAAAACAGACTTCTCTCTTCTATTACAGTCCCTCTGATTGGAATACATTTGAAAAATCAAGGGAAAAAATACAACTCACATTACTCTGTAACACTAATAATGATCTAAAGCAAACAGGCAGGTATTGGGTCATTAATTCAAGTCAGTATTCTGACATATCACAGGTATTACAGTCTCTTCAGAATTCTGAATGGTGACTGTCCACACAAATGTTCCTTTCACTTCTGAGATGCATAGGATCAGATGTAAAGTCTACATCTCAGTTCTAAATCAAATCTCAACTCCCAAATTACATTCTAACTCTTGAACTTTTGCAGAATTACATCACAACCACATGTACCTGCCAGTGTCTTCTCTCAACAGAGACCATTCTGCTTCATGCACTGAACTCAAAGTTTACCTGGAACTAGGCAACCTTTTAATGATTTGGGGTTTTCTTGGGAAATGTTTCATCAACACAAAACTTAAGGTGTTCTAAAAACTAGATAAGCAGACACAAGCTAAGAGAGATTAAATTAATTGACACTGTTATTCTTTCTTTTCCTATGAGTCACAGATCTGATATTATCACATTCTGTTTGTAAGAAGTACTGAGTCCATAAAGATACAAGCAGTGAAAGAAGATAAAATACAATACAGTATCGCACTCAGAGACTAGCGTAAAATTGACTCTGAGCTCACCTCACTTATCTTATGTAAGAAAAGCGAAACCAGAGCCTATGGGGCAAAGCAAGTGCACAAATATGAATAAGTACAAAACAGAGTCTAAATTTTTAACATGATGTGCAATTTCTAAATCCACAAATGTATAAATCCATAATAAAATATTATTAAATTCCTTCATTATTTTGTTTTGTAAATGTATGAGTTATTTAGATCAGGAAAAGTATTTGCCTCTTAAACATTGCAACAGTTTTTTGTGAGTGCCGATTTTTTGACAGGTGTCCCAGCCAGGCTGGTTACTGACTTCGTATCATCTTGATTATCACTTCGCTTTCGCACTTCCCTGTAGAAAAACCCAAAAGCAACCGAATAAAAAAAAAAATCAATTAATATATTTCCAATCACCCCCACTGTTCCATTTCTCCCAGTATATCTGAGAGGTCATCTTCATCTACTGTGTGGCTAAAACTACAGTTTAGTGCACAGAGTCAAAATATCTCCCAAGTTTCCACTTTGAGAATCATGTCAATGTTTCTATGCAGAGTTAGTAATGCAAATCTATGATTTCTGATATGTAATAACTCCACAATATTTTTTCCCTTTCCTGTTCCTTTGAACATTTTTGCTTCAGCATATTACCACAGAAATATAGTATGTTCAAAGATGAAAGCATAAAAGTATGTAACTGCAAAGGAAAAACGCACACTGTGGGTTTATAATTATAAATGCAGACTTAAAAGCTGTGTATGTATGTGTGATTACTTATCTGTATTCTTACTATTGGCCCCTTAGAATGTCAAAAGCCAGGTCTAAAATTTCTTGCTTTTAGGTATTTATATATTTTTAATGGAGAGATATCTAAAAAACTACTTAAGTCCTCCTCATATTAGTAAACTGTATTAATCAACATTTGCAGAACAGAACACTGCAAAGTAGCAACAGGTAACTTTGTAAGGCTCCCTAAAGAAATGTTAATTTACAAATTTTTATTTAAAAATTAAATTCTTTTTTCAAAGAACAAAAATTACTAAGACTTGAGTAAACAAATTGCAGCCAACCATGTTCCAGACTGAGGTTCTAGGTAATGTCTGGACCATCTGAGAATCAATGATCCTTGTGATGGAAAGTTATCAATTATTTTCTTTTTAAAATTCTTAATAGACACGCTCCACTTGCCCAAACATTTTTTAATCCTGGAAATAATTAAACAGAGTTATCATGTTTTGAAATCAGAGATTATTTTTCAACTGCAATTGATGTTATATAAGTGTGCCCTGAATGTTCTCCAATTTCATAATCCTCCGCTGCATTCATATCCAGGTTCTTGGAAATTAGTCATTTATCAAATCAGCAATTAACTTCACATTGACACAGACAAATACAAACACCAATGTTGCTGCTGCATCTCTGACAGATGCACTCTCCTGGAAAGACAAGTAACCTCAAAAGACCTATGTGAAGTAGCAAGAACCCCCTCTAGAAAGCCAGTCTTCTGTATCCAAGCCATGTAAATCATATGACTCGTTTAACAATGAAATGATCAAATACTGAACAAACGTAGAAGTTTTATTACTGCAAAAATCACATTAATATAATTTCTGTTTCTGGTCTTGAGCAAGAAGCTGAGGATTCATTAAATACTGCCAGAACTTTAAAAGTTACATTGTAACCAAGAATGGTTTAAAAATGTAGATGTGCAATGTTTAGCTCAGGTTATCACAGAAATACCAGGTGGCTAAATGGATATAATCAGAATTTCTATCTTTTAAATAATTTAGACAAGGTATATCAAAGAAAATATGTGTGATTAAAAGTGTCAGTAATAAAACTGAACATAGGTGAACAAATGTGAAATAATTAAGAATTAATTATACATAGAATTATATGCATTTGAAATTAATTTAAGGAAGAATTAAGAAACTAAATTCATGTATCATTAAAAATGTTATTCATTAACCAAACAGGTTTTAAAATTGACCTGCATAACTGAGCTCTAATTTAAATATAATTATTGAGACAGCTTTCTAACATTTGCAAGCAAAAATGTTACTTGATTAAACTGCACTTATCTATGAAGATTTAACATGGTATCGCTTTCTAAATTTAACATTGGTACAATTTTAAATGTACATGTGTGCACTTGTATATTTATATACAACTATAATGTCCTTTTCATAAACTGTAGCCATATATTTATTTGAAATTAGAGACATGGATACTTACCGAGCAAGATGAAGAACTGCTTCTACAATATTAGATCCATCTTTAGCACTTGTTTCACAGAATAGCGCATTATAAGTCTGTGAGTAAAAATAAAATGTTAAGCCAACTAATTAGAAATGGTTCCCCTCTGAATATGTATATTATAATACAAGTGGTTTTCTCATTAACAGAAAGAAAAATTACACACACTTAAACCAACAGGATTTCTACTGGTACTCCTCATTCTCTAATATATTCACTTTAGTACTGAAAAAAAATAGTAATTGCTTTTTAATTGTACATTTACACATCTTAGCCTTAATGTCCAAGCTGAATCTTCTCCACAGACTGACAAGAAGGAAGAGCATTCCTAGGACAGATTACTGAAACCAGCTTGTTAGCTATTCTTAAATTACGGCATCTAGCATTCCAACCCAACCAGAAATATAATTCAGTAAGTACAAAAAGGGTATCTGCTACTACATTAAATTACTATATTTGAACAACTGACAAGGAAATTACTCACATGGTTTTCAGATTAAAGTTCTTAAGATCATTTTATATTAAAGAGGTAGACTTGGACCTTACCATAGCCAGCTTTTCTCCATAGTTTACAGGCACACATTTTTGCCCTTGTTCTGTAACAGCTTGACGGAGATCTGCTTTGTTTCCCACCATCATAATTGGAATGTTCTCATGAATGGCATCCTGTAAAGAGGATTTTACTTCCTTACTGCTAGAATACTCGGAATTCAAAATAGTAACTAGCATCACCATGTCATACTGATTGCATTCCCACAAAAAGACTTGCACACAAAAAAAAGATTATGAAAGTTGTGCCAAGAACTGCTCTTTAGTTAGTCAGTATTTAAGCATCCAGCTTAAGCATCAGCCTGCAAAGACTTGTGATTTCTTACTTACTTCCATTTCCATAAACCCTGTTTCATAAAAAGTAATTTCATGTGTTAATCTAATGAAAAACAGTTACTGTATCTAAGTGCTGTATGGCAAAAGTACTATGCAAAAAGTGACCGGGCTCCTTTACGATGATAAAAAGAAATAGTTTTCAGAAGATAAATTAAAGATTCTGCTTATCACTTTCCCATTACATTAAATGAAAACCCCTTTTCATTAAATGTAAATTTTTATTCAAATAAACGTGCAAGATGCCAATAGTAGAAAGAACCACTGAAAATCTCACTTGAGTTGTAGCTAGTTTACAGAATCTCACATACTGGTTTAAAACACATACTCCAAGGCATCCACAAAAGGGTACCTACAACGGACTCTCAGGTTTATTTCAAAAGAGCGAATAGGAAGAATATGATTACGTGATACCTTTCTATACAAAAAGTTATTAATGGTTTTAACACAAATTGAATATATCAGGATACATTTAGGACTAACATGTAGCTTTTACTTCTATGAAGGACAGCTATCTGGCTAATTCCAATAAACACGTACTCAAGTTTTATAAGGTTAACAATGCAGTGAAACATAGTTTGTAAGATGCATATATTTAAGGTTCTTACCTCAATCATATCCACCCATTCTCGCACATTAAGAAAGCTTTTTTCACAGGTTACGTCATATAGCAGTAAGACACCATCTGCTCTTCTGAAGTACGATTTTGCAATACTTCGAAATCTTTCAGAAAAAAAGATTTGCATAAGGCCACATCGTCAAAAAAATAACATTCAATCTAACAACATGAAGAACACAGCATTACTTTATTGTACCACTGAGTAAGATTCACTCCATGTTACAAGGTAAGTTTTCTCATAGCTTCTTTCAAAAGTAGCTCTTGCAAACTGCTGATGCAAGGTCTACAAACACTCCAAAAGGATTCAAACGATTCAGTCCTACACAGGATTCAATGCTTTTTTTGTACCTAAACAATCTACAGCATACCTACTACAAATTATTTGCTGTGCACTGGACTTTTGATTAGGTGGAAAGGCTTTTCCACTTACATATAACTTCATAAATTGAGTGGATTACCCTGCTAAATTTGAAAAAACATGAAGCCATTAAACTTAGAACAGGAATTAATTAGTTGCAGTCATCTTAGCCATTAACATAACACAATCTATTCAACTGCCAAGTAAAACAACTAGATATTTACATTATGTACATGTTAAAATATTCTTCTCAAATGTATTAAATGGGAGGAGAATGATTGTGCTTCTGACTACCTACTTCACATAACCACTCATTCAGGCAAAACTAAACACACACAGCCCAAAACAAATCTCAGTCAATGAACAGATTAAACTGACTTCAAAAGTGTTAGATTATCCTCCTAATAAGCCCAATACGATGCCACTACTAAGAAGTAATGGCTCTCAAGTAAGGATGTCATAAGATTTTGAGGAAACTCTGCACAATAATTTGAAGATCCTTGCAATTTTAGCCTAAGTCTTTTTAAATTCTCTGGGAAGAAATTTTCATTTCAGAGAAAGAAGAGGTGGGTGAAGTGAAGGGAATTTTTTAAGACAAAGCCCACACAGAAATACAGGTGTTTAAAGACAAAAGACTAAAAAATGGAAGAAACTATATTCTCCAACAGAGAAGGCCTAGTGGGCAATGTGGTGGTCGGTGATTGTCTTGGGCACAGTGACCACGAAATCATAGAGTTTTCAATTCTTGGTGAGGTAAAGAGGCAGGGGGGCAGCAAAATTGCGACCCTAAATTTCGGAAAAGCAGATTTTGGTTTGTTTAAGAGTTTGGTTAATGGAGTCCCTTGGGAGGCAGTCCTGAAGGGTGAAGGAGTCCATGAAACCTGGAGGTTATTCAAGAGGGAGGTCCTCAAGGCGCAGAAGCGGGCTGTCCCCCCTCCTGTGTTGCAAGTCGAGCA
>VXBZ01011468.1:0-10065 GCA_013399135.1 Heliornis fulica | reverse complement strand
TGTGGAGTCTCCTTCTCTGGAGACATTCAAGACCAATCCGGACATGTTCCTGTGTAATTCCTAGGTGATCCTGCCTAGGCAGGGGAGTTGGACCAGATGATCTTTCGGTGCCCTTTCAACTCCTACCATTCTGTGATTCTGTGGCTAAAGTAAAGCATACAGGGCTTCACACAAGTTTCTTACCTATTGTTCCACCCAAGAGAATCATTAGCATCGTTGTGTCTTGGGACACTCCTTCGTGGAGCTTATATAATACCAGTACAACTCTTTTTCATAAGCAGATATTCCATGTATTAATTAAGGCATTAAAAAGTTTTGAAATTTATTTTTAAAGCTTCAGGCTGCTTTTTGCTTTTCTTCTAATAATCTTTAGGGTCTTGCAATCTTTTTTTTTTTTTTTTTTTATTTTAGCCTTACAGTAAAACGAAAGATTGACAATATTCTGTGAGGTCCAGGTAATCTACTGATTTGTGAACCCTTACAATGAGGCTATGCAAGAGCCTTTGCTGACCAGAAGAGGTAGAGGTACAGAAGAGTAGAGGTCCCATGTTGTGATTTATCTGGCTAGCAACTACTACAGCTGAGGTTTCCTCATTACTCCCCTGCCAGTGGAGAGAATGGAGAGAATAGAACTTAAAAAAAATTATGTGAGTTGAGATAAAACCAGTTAATAGGACAGACACAAAAGAGGAAGTAACAAAGAAGGAAGAAGCACAAGAAGCACAAGAAGCACAAGGATAAGAACAAGAACAAGAANGAAGAACAAGGATAAGAACAAGAACAAGAACAATAACAAGAACAAGAACAAGAACAAGAACAAGAACAAGAACAAGAACAAGAACAAGAACAAGAACAAGAACAAGAACAAGAACAAGAACAAGAACAAGAACAAGAACAAGAACAAGAACAAGAACGAAGAAAGTGATGTTAGGCAAAGCATAATTGCATACCACCTGAAGCTGATGGAGCTAGTTCCTGAACTATTCCACCTTCCAGCCACCTCCATTTACATATCTGACATTATGTCGTACGAAATATCTAGTTTGGGTCACCTATCCTGGCTGTGTCCCCTCCCAGCTTCCTGGTTGTCCCCAGCCTTCTTGTTGAGAAGAAAATGTGAGAAACTGGAAAGTCCTTGACTGCTTGGCAACAAACTAAAACCATCAGTACATTGTTGTTATCCTCATCTTAAATTCAAAACACAGCACTAAGGAGCTGCTGGGAAGAAAATTAACTCTATTGCAGTTGAAACCAGGACAGCCCAATGCATGTGCTTTAAGCACACACCTGTACAAAGCTAGTAATTCATCAAAAGAAAATATTATTAATTTTGGAACTTAATGACACAAATAACCAAAACAAATGTCACAAATAACATTACAAAAGAGAGAACTTGTGTTAAATAACCTGAAAGGTAGTCTAGTGTCCACAATGACCATGGCATGGCAATGGGATCCACCCAAAGCCTCCATTTCTTTTATACTTCAGCAGGGTTTGGATACATTGTATTTTGAGCCTGGAGGAAATTCAGAGCACAGTTGTGCTCCCACCAATCCATAAAGGCCTAACCCCAGCATTAGATTACCAGATGCTCAGGGGTTCACTAATCCACTAACTATTACATCTGCATTCCTGGGTTTTCATAAGAAATTCTACAGCTGTGATCCTCTGAAGTGTCTCCTAAAGTGATAACTGACTTTGGAGATTATCACTCCCTTTTGCCTTAGAACAGGATGGCTTCCCCAGTGGCTTCATGACACTGGGATAGATTCAGGATAACCTCTGTCAGCTTATTCCCTGCAGACCTTGGTAACAGTGCAAGTGGCGGTGATGGAAGGATGATATATTTTTCTTATTGAATTCTGAGAATTCTTACCTTTCAGGTGTTCTCGCTTTTTCAGTGATGTGCTGTGAAGGTTTTCAGGAGATGCTTGAAAGAAAATATTTTCCCTTAGGCTGAAATAAACCCCAAGACTAGGAGGTACATAAGCAAGACCATGCTGCAGGGGAAAGCAAACCTACATTTGGATTTTTAAAGAAGAAAAAGAGTAACTTAATTTGTTACATTAATTGCTTATACTCCAAAATCATGCTAAGCATGAGCAGTGAGGAAGTGATTTAAACATGACCAGCAGGTCGAGGTAAATGATTCTCCCCCTCTACTCCACTTTTGTGAGACCTCCACCTCTGTCCAGCTCTGGGGTCCTCAGTGCAAAAAGACGTGGAGCTGCTGGAACAACTCCAGAGGAGAGCCACAGAGATGAATAGAGGGCTGGAGCACCTCTCCTGTGAAGCTGGTCTGAGAGAGTTGGGCTTGTTCAGTTTGGAGAAGAGAAGGCTCCAGGAAGACCTTATAACAGTCTTTCAGTACTTAAAGAGGTTTGTTGTGATAGAAGCTTTAAGCTGAAGGATAGTAGATTTAGATTAGATTTAAGAAGAAGTTCTTCACTGTGAGGATGGCGAGGCCCCAACAGGGGTTGCCCACAGAACCTGGAAGGGTTCAAGGCCATGTTGGATGGGCCTTTGGGAAACCTAGTTGAGTGGAGGATGTCCCTGCCCATGGCAGAGCTGTGGAACTAGATGATCTTTTAAGATCCCTTTCAACCAAAACCATTCTACGATTCTATGTTTCTATAAAATTAAATTTGGAGCTAATAGATGTCAATTAAGCAAATTTTTGTTACATATTTCAAAGCAATACATGAGAAACAATAATTAAATTGGTTGCTTAAGGTAGAAGTGTGAAGCTCAACTATGACAGATTGATAGCAAGGAAAATGTGCTGCAAAGGCCACCAAAACCACAGCAGGACTATTAACTTAATTTCCTCTCTTTGCACTTAATCTCCGCACTTTGATCTTGAAAAGGGAGCTTGTGATCTTCATGATTTTCTCACATTTTAGTTTGAGATAATGGTGGTAAATGTACTTTCTGAAAATTATGATTTCTGATGTCTCGAACACTAAGGAAAGGCAAAGATAGGCTAGATGTAACCAGTTGAACACCTTCCTTCTGACAAAAGGTAAAGCAGAAATCCATGCTGAGGCTGTGGTCAAGTGAGTTGCATCCAAACCTGAGAGCCCATAACAGGTTGTATTTGGTATGGAAGAGCGCAGCGGGACAGGTTATGTTTAGCCTTCAAAGGAAGGACACAATTTTTTTCTCTTCATCATACATCTGTACCAAATGAAGGAAGAAACACAAATGAAGCCTCCAGAGTCCTAAACGTAATTACAGGTCTGGGTATAATCCAACTTGAAAATTAAATCGAACAATTAAACCTAATGATAAACCTAAAAACAGTCATGTATCCTTCCTGAATCTGTACTAGCAAGTAACTCACCTTTTAAAAGTTGTTTTAATCTGGGACCTTCTGGATCATTGTCAAACCATTTGGCATTTAAGGTCCCCATTAAGATTTCCTCTTGATGTTGAGAATGCTGACACTGCTTTCTAATGTGATGTTCCCTTGCTGTCCCTTGTCAGGGAAGGAGTGAGAAGAAAAGGAGAAGGGGAGATGATTCATCTTTATTTTGGGCATAGTTCGAATGAAGTTTGTGAGCAGAGTAGTAAGTAATTGACAAAACAGTTACACAGAAAACAAGTGCTAAGTTTGTTTGATCATCATGTAACAAGTGTGAAAAGAAATGCCCTTCCAAAACAATATTGTTTGGTTTAATTGTGAGGTCAGTAATTCAACATAATGTCTTATTTGCCTAACTGTTTTGCTTTGGCTTGTATTGTTCCTAGTTATCTTCAATAGAGATCCTTTTAGTATGTATCATATAGATGAATTCATCAGGATCACAAATGAAAAAAGGTGCCACTCCAGTGGTTCCAACACAAATTTTCCAGCAGAGTAAAAGATACCACTTCTTCATTTAGACTCAGCTGCCAAATATATTTGTTCATTTTAGCTTATGTTATTTCTAAAATATCTAAGACCTGTCTAGGAAGAAAAAGAGATTTTATTTTTACTGTAGCTGCATCTGTGTCAGATTTAGAGGGCTTGTGAAAACCTAATATCAAATGAAACTGCATAGTTTCAGCTCTGAAGGATGAAGAAAAATTACTTAGAGAAACATATATTAGTTTAGAGCAATTTATGTCAGTTTATTACTATAAAATATTCAGTCTATTTCCTCTTGCTTAATTTACGCTCTAGATGAAAGAAGGACACAGAGTGATGAGCTGTAACCACAGAAAAATATTATAAGAATACTAAAATATTAAATGAAATCTGATGTTTCAAAGTTTAATTATAAAAGCTTTGAGATCGTCAAGAACAGGTGTGTGCAATGCTTGCAACTCCATATTTAGAAATCCATCTACAACCTACAATGAATTATTTTCAAAGCTGTTGACTATCCAGATGATCCAGATGGTCCTACAGATTATGTTTAGATATTTAGAAAGTTTGCAAATCATTCTACCTTCTAACATTTCTACCCACACTGCAGGAAGGGATTCTCATTGGTACCACTTGCAAAGCCTTATTAGTATAAATGGGACTAATATGTCATCTATATGGTAACACCAAATTGTATTAATTGTTCTCTACAATAGTTTGTTAATAGATGGATGCATTATCCAGCTCAGGCAAGGTACCAGAAACTGCACAGCATCCAGCAATATCCAAAGCATAAATACCAAGAGGCCACATTTGTTTCTGTCATAACTTTGCATCAGTCTGTTCTTTTACTTCAGAGACCATGATATCAATCAAGGTGAAGGCACAAGGGAAGCAGATTCTTGTCCTTTACCAAAATACCAGTGTGGGACAGAAAAAGATAGAGGAGCAAAAATATAATTTAAGATTATATTGGTCAGGAAGGAACCAGCATGACCTTGAAGCATGCACAACTTTATATACCTCACAGAAATAGAGCATTTGCACCATAGTGCAATCCCTCAGTTAACAGCTACAGGAGGTTCACTGGTTGTAAAATAGAGGGAATGAACTAACAGCAGGAGGAAAAGTCATCCTAGAGTGTGGTTTTCATTGCTTTGTAGTTTCAGCAATGCTGCTGGTGTGAGCATAGTGTTTATATTGTAAATCCTTGCAGTCTACTTTTATTTTATGGTCTTTTTTTAACTTTCCACTTTTGGATAGCTTTATTACAGAGAGGATTAGGTCATATTTTACCAACTGTGAAGGCATAAACTAATAATTGGGAATGTGCTTGATTTAAATATTTCTGTTTAATGCAAAGAATCAGATATTATTACAGATTTTGATATGCTTCTCCGCACAGATGCTTGGTTGCCTCACCTTTTAATGTTGAACACCTTTTATTTTCTGAAACATTTTGTTCAGAAGGAAAGAACTTTTCTTTATAGACTTGAACTCTCCACTCTTGTTCTAGACTTCTCTTTATACTCCCTGATTCCAGTTCTCATTTACTTTACTTTTATTTTGATTTCATTAGCCTCGGTGTAGATGTTAATGAGATTTAGACCGGAAGACTATCACTGCATTATCATCGCTCACATTATCCACTCAGGATTCTTTCCTGTTTCCATGTCCATATGTGTACATGCACAATATTTCCTACAAAAAATGACGCTTCTGCACTTTCTGGTCTTCATCCTACAGCTACAGCTACTTCATATCTTGGTCTGGCCTGATCCACTGACATCAGATAAGCAAAAGCAAAGCCTTAGTGAGTCTGTAATTTGTCCATACCCAAATTGAGCCCTGTGCAAGGGCAGGAGGGAGAAGCTGAGCAGACATCCCTGTTCAAGCACTCCTCACTGGGACGGTGCTGGGTGTCTCCCTAGTTTCCTGCTCTCAGACACTACCGCCAGCCCCTGCAGCAGGACAGCCCTGCAAGGGACTACCAGCAGCTCCAGTTACCCATATCACACCAGCTAATCTGGCACTGAATTGTGGTTGTCGAGTTGCCCACATCCACCCACTTTCTTCATCCACTGTACTTTGCCCAAAACTGATGCTGGAAAAGTAGCAGGAGCACCTCGTGAGCAGCCACAGGAGACAGATCAGCTAATCACTAATAAAAGGGAATGCTCTAATGAGGCCCAAAGCAATGCACAGTCATTTAAAAAAAAAAATGGGAAAAAACTTATAGAACTGCTTGACAATTACTAATACACTGGATTAAGACGTGGCTATTATGGAGTGGGAGAGGTTTCACTTAAACGATTAATACAATTTATTAATTTTTTTTCAGGAAAGAATTCCATTCATTTTATCTGAGCAGCTTAATTTGTCAGTTTAGGATAAATGCATTTGTTTACAACAGTGGCTAACAGAATAGTGCCTGATGTTATTTCTCTCAGGTCTGTCAATATTTTCCAAGAAACAACTTAAATTAAAAATTCAATTAAAAATTAAAATTTTCTTTTCTATAGCAACAAACAAAATTAATGATAATTAGCCAAAATTGTGGCTACCCACATATTCAACAGGATATTTTGATCAAATTGTTTACTATTCTACCTAACAGTAAAGCACAAAGCTAGAGACTAAGACAGAAAGGAAGGCAGGAAATTCTTAAGGCATTTACAAACCCTTAGAATTAGAGTTTAATTGCAGCATGAAATGATTTGTGATGAGAACAAGGCAGACAAGGAAAGTGTTAGTCCTTGCAGCCACCGTTTGTCTTTCACTTGGATAAAAAGAGGTGTCCCACAGACTGGGCCAGACCCTCACAGCAGTTTGTGAGATGGCTGTTGCTGAGTATCCTTCACCCTGATGACTGTGGTGGTGCCAGGATCCCCCATGGAAAAATTCCTTCCATGAGGAGCAGTTCAGGGCCTTAAAGCAACATAATCCGTTCTGGATTCCTTCAGGTTTTGAAGTATGCAACTGGCTTTGCAGTTGCTAAATCTACACTTCAGCTGGTATTTTTACAAGTACTCCTGCATCTTTCAAACCAAAACATGCACATTCTTACAAAGTCCAGAATGTATTTGCAAAAAAAAAATCCTAATGGTAAGTATTAAAACAGCTCCAAACAGATTAAACTCTCAGCCTCTTTACTCTCAGGCCACAGAAATGACCCTTGACTTTTATCTTCCAGATTAAAATTTCAAAGGAGAAAGAAAAGCCAGATAAGGTACTGGAACTGATGGGATGATCTGCCACTTTCAGTACTGAAAGAAGTCATGTTTTTTGGATTTCCCAACTGTTCAAATTCTGTAATATTTCCGTAAGTAGAGAACTTGAAGTATTTACTCACCTATAGCAAACTATGCAGTTCAGAAGATAAATGAAAAATTTATCTGTGCTCATAACAACCTTATAAAAGTTCATTAAAGAGGCTTCCAGAAAGAGATCCATTTGCAAGCAAGAGACAAAGCAAGAACTCATGAGAATTTAAATCAGCTCTAGCTATATAAATTTTTCCAATTTCCTAGTATACTGTAATTCTACGGGGCACACTGGTGCTATTTAAGAATGGTACAACTTTGTGAAAAAAGGAAACCAAGCTTTCACATAAATATTAATATCAAGTACTTTATAACAATCACATAAATATCATAAACATTCACAAGTAGAAAATTAGTTGCTTCACAATATAGAAAGATAAATATTACCTGTCAGAAATTAAAAGGCTGATTGGATAACATCACTCATCCTTCTCCTTCCATATGGACTGAGGCAGATACTTTCTAGTCCACAGTGAGAACATCATCTTCTTATGAAAACCTCATACTGAGCTTTTATAATTGCTTTAGTAATTCCACTGATACCAAAAGAATCACTTTAATAGTGTGCTCTCCCAGAACATAAGCTGCCAAACTTCCCTTACCTCCCTATTTAAGACTGTAACTTCAGAATTACACACGCTTTCCCAGAAATCCGCCCTCAACCTAGCACTACTTGGCTGGCAGTCAAAAGACGGACAAGGCATCTGCACAGTTGGTGTGGTATGTCATAAACCAAATGTATTAATTTTTCTGATTGCCTTCCACAGGTGATATGGGGAAAAGCAGCTGACATTAACTCATGGTCTAACTGGGATACAGAGAACTGGTCTGGCATGTGACTATTCAATTAGAGAAAATGTATTAGGAAGGCAGAGATTCCTGTTTTCTGAATCCTCCTAAGGACTGAGGATGTACCGAATGCATCCAACATTGTACTTAAGGGAGCGTTGCTGGTGGGAGGGGTGTTGGTGGCAGCACAGTAGGATGGGAATTGACATTGTCATCAGTGGTGACCTCCACAGTGAAGACAAACAAGGAGTGGAGCTACAGCTTAGAAGGGAAAAAAATGTCTTAGTTTGTCCCTTCTGTGACATGTAATGAAAGTGACTTCTGCACATGTGAGCTTGTGCAGGGTTCTGGATCCTGGAAGCATTTTCCTTGGTCCAAGCCAGACTAGGTTGAAGGTTGCATGAAAAAACCTGGCTACTAAAGCATGACTTGGAAACTTGATTTCTCCTGGGATGCAGAAGTCTCTTCCTGGCCCTGCCACTGCTGCTGGCTAATAGCAATTCAGTGGACATCCTGGTTTGAAGTAGCTATGAAGGTTTTTTGCTAATTTGTTAGTAGATAATGCTATGGAAGCAAGATCTCCAAAGTCTTTTTATTATAGCAGTGGTGCCAGGACAGTCAGCCTGATGCAGTTTAAGTTTTATACTTGGCAGTTAATAAAAACAATTGACCATCTCTGACAGCAGACATTTCCTTAAGGGTATATAAAAAACCTTTTAGCAGAGTAATCTAGTTCAGCCCTGATGGCTTTCCTGTATGTGACAAAAATAGATGTGACAATACTAACACAGTGAATCACCGACTCAGGATCCCACATTACAGAGCTATGTAGAGCTGAGAGCTGAAGTCTTGTGTGTAGAGTTAGGAAAAGGTCAGTGCATTGTGTCTCTTAAACGCACTTAAACACAAAATCAGAAGGGTATAATTTTTGATGAATCAGGGGGTGTTGGTATTTCTTGGCATAGACTCCCTGACAAAGGGCTTTTAGGTAGCTATCATCCAATTACATCCAATTTCCAGCTGAATAAGATGACATCTAGAAAACCGTTATCCCCACCTTTCCTATTAATGCTTCCCTAAATTTTAACTGAAATAATTTGGTTTAGGGGTGTTTCAAGAACAAACTGTTTTTTTACACATTAAATCTCTTGCCAGCACAGTGATGTTACAGAATTCACATGAGTTAAAATCTCAGCTAGCCTGAGAATTTTCCTTTAAGAAAAAAAAAAACATAAACCTACCCAAATTTGATGAGACCTTAATGCCCATGATTTGAATAATGAGGCACTTACTGTGATCAACTGAAAACAAAATTTGGTTGTTATTCCTGATAAGTGATTTTCAGTTTAAAGCCAAAACTGTCTTTTTCTCCCCTCTCAGTTTACATTTTGCTTATGATAGACTGAAATATCTTTTTCTGTACTCTGCAGTTAATCAGTACCTTTTATTTTGTTTTTTTGACACTTGAAGTGAACAGTCTTTTGTTTAATACACCTATGAGCCCTGTATGATCTTGGTATGATTTTCAGAAAGACTTTAATAAAGTGTCTTCCTAGCCTGGCACTCAAATGTATGGCAGCTTCCTGTCAGTCATGCATGGATATACTAGCAGAATTTATTCATGAATTCTTCAAATAAAATCAAATTGAGATTTCAGCTTTCTCAAGGCCTAGATCTGTAATGCCAGTGGTCTTCCATTACAAAAAGCTTTCAACAAATCCACATTTTTAATGATAACTCTAGAAAAATGCATCAAAGCCTGGAGAACTTCATGGATGCTCTCCCATTACTTTTTTTTAAAAAATAGTACTGGCAAGAACAGGTCTTGTTTATCCAGATGGTTTTGACGTCAGAACCATAAGCTCTTAAAAAAAAAACACCCACATGTTTGTTGATAACATCATAAACATTCCTAAAACACATTCCATTAATTTTCAGCATTTGTCAGTGGCATTTCAATTGCATGCATATGAGTGCCTCTCAGTTGTGTTTCAGGAATTCATCTAATCCATGCAAAATTCATTGGAATGGAAACTGTTACACTGCAAATGCTAAGCTGGCAAAACCAAGGTCCACAGTTGTGTTTCCCAGAATTTGAAACTG
>VXBZ01011466.1:232680-262916 GCA_013399135.1 Heliornis fulica | reverse complement strand
AGAGACGCTTGAAAAATTATAAACGACGTCTCTTCTGACGTGATGCCAACGCTAGGAAACGGGCTCCTGCCTGTAGTATGTAATGTTTGTGACGCGAGCAGTTTGCATCCGCTGTTTCCGTCGGTTCTTCAGGGTGGTATGTAGTCGTGTCTGTCCGTCAGTGTGTCCTGGCGCGGGTGCCGGCAGGGTGTCACTGCGGGTCTGGGCTGCGGGGACCCGGGCACCACCCCCACCGCCCCCGCCTTGTCGCCCGGGAGGTGCTTCTGATGGTGGGCAGGGATCCGGATTCGTAGACTGGCCTTGAGCCTGTGGAGTGCAGGGGTGGGAATTCAGGGTGTGGAGTTGATTCCTAATGCAGCGGCTGATGCACGCCGTGCACTACAGCTTTTCTGCTGGCGAGATGGATTCGAGACTATCTACAAGCGAGTTAGAAGTGGTTATGTAAAAAGACCTTGTTATCCTTTCAGCTGCATGTCCCAGAGTTCTGAATTCACATCCACTTGATTAAGCTTCATTAGCATCCTGTGGAGCTATGTAAAGGATGGGCAGGTGCTTACAGTGCTGGTAATGATGCTGTTGTGCATAAATCCAGCACTGGTGGGTCTGTCTGACATTGTGTGCTGAAGATCTACCTCATGGCTTTTGAGGATTAAATTGTTAAAGCATGTTTAAACTATTCCCTTTACCTCTTCAGGGGATCCACAAGTAATGAACTCTGTACCACTGATGAGCTGCAAATGGCTCTCTGGTCTGCATGATGTGCCGTGAGTTAAATGCAGTAAATCATGCAGTAGTAAGAAGATGTTTGGTGCGAGACACATCAAGTGCTTTACTGTCATGTTCATCTATAAGGAAGGGAGTCTGGGAAAATTAGAAACGGAGAGAGTTAGATGTTAAGATTCTGCAAATCACATCTCATGGGGCTTGTGACAGGACAAATGGACCCAGCAGAGAAAGGAACTTGTTTACTGAATATGTTCCATGGGAAAGAAAGAGAGGTTATCTGGGGGTTATCGCCAGCAAAGTTTTGCTGGGATCAGCGTGTCACCTGGGAGTGTTGCACACAAACAATGGTCCGCCATGGGCAGCAAGCCCTGGGTGTGCTGGCTGCTGCTCCTATGAAGGCATGTGTATTATTTGTGCCAGGAGATCCTTCAGCTGCACAAACACACTTGAGCTCCACTGTAGCACTGCAAGGGTGGTGTGGGCAGAGAGAGAACCAGCAGCGTTAATGACCTGTTTCGGTAACAACAACTGCTGAATTTACTTCCCCTCTTCAGTTGCACCAACGCAGCCAGTTGTGAGTCTACCCTATTACCCGTTTCCCTTTTGTTGTTGTGGATCGATCCCCTGCTGAACCAGATCTGTTCCCTGTTGGGTATATGATGCAGCTTTTGGCAAATTTGTGCCAGTGGGCTTGGGAATAACCATGGGTTGAAGGGAAGCTGGAATATTTTAGACCAGCAGTAGCGTCAAACACTTCAGTGGTGAAGTGTGTCTTTATTAGTGCCAGAATTAAATACCTGATCTCTGTGTTGGAGGACAACAGCTTATATGTGCCTTGCACCAGCTCTGCACTTCAGCACGTTTACTTGGGAATTGTTTGGCCAAGCAGGAGCAAGCACTTGGTCTCCCCGGAGGGTTAGCCTGGAGCAGTCTGTGTCCAGAGAGCCATGGGTGCTGCTGTGGAGGTGGAGACTTCTGCACAGCTGTAGGGCAGCCCTCAAAATATCTGGAGAACAAGCAGGACCCTAACCAATCCTTCAGCAGAACAGAGACAAGCAGGTGAAGCACTTGAAGCTTTCTTAAGAACATGGCCAAGAAAAGAAGTCAACAAAGACCAGTAAAAAGGGAAGGGAAAAAACTCCCTAAACAACCCTGACCCTATTCCAGTGAGCCAGGGCCATTCCCATAGGACAAAATGGCCTCTGAGCAGAGGTGATCTTTCTAGTCCAGGCCCAGAGCATGATGCAGAAGTTGTAGAATCCTTGCCTGTATCCTTCTTTTTCTAAGGACTGATGCAGCTTTGGATTTCAAAAGCGTTTCTGGTTATGAATGCACCAAAGCTCAGAACACCAACTTTCCTGAGAAAAAGTTTGTGATCCCATATAAATTCCCCAACAAGCAAGTGGGGAGTGCATCTTTTAAAAATGTATTTAATTCAAACATCTAGAACTTCTGGAGCACTGCATTGTGTGTCTCTCTACTGACTGCAAACAAAAGTAATTACCAAAACCACTAGCACAAACCTGAGGGTGGGCTTTTCCTCACCTTCTGCAGACACAGCTGTACCCTGGAAAGAACTAAAGGTGCATATAATCCACAAACAGAGCAGAGAACAGGGAAAATACTCAGACTTGGTAAGAAGTTGCTTCTGGCTGGCAAGCTTGGAATTGGTGTGTGGAGTTTCCTTCTGTGCCGCTTCCTAACAAGCCTTGGCTCCGCCGCGTGCTCAGTGTGTTGGTGCCAAAACACAACACTCAGGACAGCCCGGTGTTGCCAGACAGGAGCATTCCTAGCTGAACCTGGGTAATGTTTTTCCTCACTTCTTTCTGTGACAGAGGATCAGAAGCTTGCTGACATTGAGTGAAAATATGATATTCTCAGCCCAGAAGGAAAAAAAACTTTAAATCAAGTGTGAAAGAAACCCACCTGCCTTGGCTTAACACTGGCTTTGATTTCCTTCTCGGGATCTCCCAGCCCTGTAAGAAGTACTGGAGAGTTCATGTTCGTGAGTGTCCCGTTTTCTGAGCTACAGGATCATAACGTGGGGAAGTTTAGAAGGAGCAGGACCAGCAGATGTGGCAGGAGTTACCAGCCTTCGCCCAGACGGCCCCTTTCCCGTTTTCCTCACCCGTAGAGTCCTCTGCAACATGGATGCAGAAAGGAGTCACTAAAAATCCCCTGCTGGAGCAGGTGGGAATTTCTTCCTTTGGCTTTCCATGCTCGCTGCTGTAGGTGGCACTGAACTAACGGCAGAGACGCTTCCAGTTCAGCAGCGCTGATGAGTCCTCAGCCCTTTGAAAAAAACACCTGACCAAAGGCTCTGTCCTGTGGTTCACAGGCATATGGTGCTTTTGCAGAGCGGGGGATATTAGGTCATGGTTACATCATTCTGCCTGTTCCAAGAGCAGCCAAAGTTCATCATTTTGACACACCTGAAATTCATTCTCACCAGGTTTTGTTTCCAGGAGAATGTTGGTATTTTAACGGCTTATCTGTAGCAACGGGTTCTCAGGAAGGTTCTAAAGGTTCCTCCAAAACGTGTGCAACTGGAGATGTTAAAGGCTGCAGCCAAGTCACAGCTGGCTTTGCTCTGAGTTACACCTGAGCAATTAGGGTGGCTTTACAGATTAACATTCTGAGGTGGCACCTGCGGGTGGAGACTCCTCTGACCTCAGGCTGTTGAGGAAGAGCTGGGTGGGCACTGCTAGGGGCTACACAGGGGCTGCCCAGCCCTGGGTGGTTCCTCTGGGGTCAGCACCCTGTACATGTGTGCTGTGTGTCCTGCTTCTCCCCACCATGTACCTCTGAGCTGGTGCAAGGAGCTGGGCAGTGCATGAAACTTGAGTGCAGGAAGGAATGAGAAGCTCTTGGAAGCCCTACCTGGGATGTATGGAAAGAAGAGTGGTGTCTATAAGGCCTGTGTGATATCCTACCAGGTGTGAAGTAACTAGCTGGTGCTTTGCACGGGTGGCAGCGAGTCTGGGGGGAAGTGGGTGGTCACCCTTGGAGGAAGTGGGTGCAACTCTACTGCCTTCACCCTCAGCAAACAGAAAACACCTTTCAAGGGAACGCAGCCTCTTGGGCCTTCAAAGGGGAATGTCTGTAATCTCTGACAACGTTAGGGGGAGGAAAAAATGTAACCAGAAAAATGCAAATAAGCACAAGGAATTCCTTTAAAACAAAATTACTGCACAGCAGTGTGTAAAAACCAATAAACATCCCTGGTTCAGCAGCTGTCAAAAGGACACGGAGACTGAGGGTAATGCCTGTTATCTCCATATAACTAATTCTTGCCACGGTTAAAAATGCTTCTTGGCCACCCCATACCTGCTGGCTTAGCTGTGGGAAGTCCCAGCACCTGTGCAGCTCTGGACCACCCGTGTAGCCCTGCGGTGTTGGCTGGCAGGCAGCTGCTGTGGTTGGGTTTTTATTCTGAAATGTGCTGTGGTGTTGTGTGTGCTGCTTCTCCTCTGCCTGCTCCACCAATGGACAGAGGAGTTCAGGTCTAGTGCTTGGAACAGGACCTAATTTCACACTAAACTACTGGCAAGAACTGGGTGATGTTGAGACCACTAACAATATCAGAGTCTGGTGGGATCTTCACCTCCCCCCCTCTGTTTACCCCAGATTCCCCTTTCCCAGACTCCAGCTGTTCCCAGCCAAAGCTGAGGAGAGCTCCCCTGATTATCACCTTTGCCTGGATGTGGATTGGGCATCTGACTTTCCAAATTAGAAGGCTGCCCTGAAAGGCAAAGTGTCAGACACTCTTGGTGGGGGTTTGTGAATGCAAAGGGTGGAGGGGGGCAGGGGGAAACAGGAGAGGAAAAAAGGTCTCACCAGCGGTGTAAAGCTGCAACTTTTCATGGAGTTTGAAAGGAAATGGGTGAACAGCCTTGATTCAAATGAAGCTGTGGCAGTATTGGGCAGGGCAATGTAACTTGGACAGCAGCAGCCTTTAATAGGGCTTTAAAAGTTCCTTTAATAAGGAACTTTCTCCTAAAAGGCAATGATAAGAGAGAGAGAATTGTTGCTGTCTTGCCCGAGGTGCTCTCAGAAGAAAAGCATTCAGGAGAACAACAGACTTCACCGTGTCCAGCCCCAATGTGCACTGCAGGACCTTGCAGGTCACTCCACAAGCAGTGCTGTGGAGGCAGGCCAGAGTACTCAGCTTTAACCCAGACACAGTGCCACTGCGGCTCCTTATGCAAGGGCTTCACCTTAAGCGTGGGCCCAGCAGGGCTGAGGAAGCCCTTAATGTGAACAGCACATGCTTCCTTACCCTTGAGCACCATGCTTTCAGTAGTGCAGGGTGATGGCCTGTGTTTTAACACTGCCTTTGCCTTAAAACACCTTTACATTTCTTGAAATAACTTCTGCTTCAGTGTGGTTCGCTGCACCGGTGCTGTTTGTGCTGAACCACGCCGCTGCCAGGTATGTGAGATGTTCTGCCTTTCTTCAGAGGCTGTGGTGCTGCACAGACAGGGAGGATAATGTGACAGCTTGACAGCCTTTGTGCTACCAGTTGTGCTAGTGCAGAAGCAGTGACGTGGCACACAGATGGTCTGCAGTCTGGGCTGAAGACGACAGGCTGGGACATCCATTCCCATAGCACAGGCCAGTGTCTGACAAAGCTCCAGGAGTGGCTGTATTTCATCCACAGCCTTCTGCCAAGGAGTCTGCGCTCTATGAATCTCTGGAGCCTTCCCCACATCAGCCCAACATCCAAGTCTACTGCACTTTCACTGCAAAGACAGCTGGAGTATGGGGAGCAATGTCCCAACTCCTCAAAAGCAGGGACTTTCAATCTAGATGTGGGTTAAAAACTAGCCACAGCATCCAGCATACCAAGACAATAGCACCACTGGTTAGTTTTTTAATTAAGAAGCTTAATTTTTCAGCTCCTGTAGCAGATGAGGATGACACTGTGAGGGAAAGAAGGGTCTGGGCAATACTGGGAGTCTCTGGGAGGCCACACACGTGGCTCCTGGGAAGGGACAGGGATAGAGGCTGTGGGCACAAAGAGATGGGGGATGCCAGACATGAGTGTCAGAGGTGCCCAGCCTGGTGTGTAGCCACTTGGGCTATCTCCATTATAAATGACCTCTTCCCCAGGCCTCTGCTCCATGCCTACCAGCAGCATCACAGCCCTCGACAGCACCACGAGCTGAGCCGGTGGGCTGTGAACGCAGGGGGGTGGTGGGAATGAGGAGGGGGATGCCGTGATACCTGTGGGGCTCCCCTAGTGATAAATGAGTGGCCGCGCTGGCAGCAGGGCAGGCAGGGCTTGAGGGCTGACAGGCTTGTGCCCTGTTCCTGCACCGCGATACCCACAGTAACACCGGGTCTCCTCAGCCACCGCTTCCCCCGCCCTTCTTCCCTCAGCTGTCACACATCCGCACAGACTTGTGGCTCCCCATTACGTACCTTGTGCCCACAAAGGCACCAGACGCGAAGCAAGGGGAACCAGACACGGTGCAGGATCCTGGCCGAGGGGAGCAGAAGAGGGCTCAGCCCTCATCCGTCCTGCTGGTCCCAGCCCCACATCCCTGCTGGGATGGTCCACTCCCCGCTTCCCACAGCAGCCTGGCCCTGACTGCAGGGGATGGACGGGATTTCTCCCAAGCCTGGGACGTGAGGTGTGGAGCCCAAGTTCACTGTCAAGCAGTTCAAACGCTTTCTTCCCCGGGAGAGGGTGCGGATAAATGGTTGGCTCTGTCTTTCATCTGGTAGCTGATCTCGTGGCCTTCAGGCTATGCCCTACCCAGAGCCGGCTGGAGAGGCGCTGAATGCCGGTGCCGTTACATAGTCATGAGAAGGGAACAGCCAGAGGCCCCTCCGGCTCATCCAATCCTGATTCCAGTAGCCCATGGCGCTGTAGCCCAGCCTCGGGTTCTGATCAGTCTGTGCTGTCATTGTCCCCTTAAACAAATCTCTTCTTTCATCGCAGGAGTTTACACAAGCTTACCCAAGGTGATGGCAGGGATGGCCAGAGTAGCCCCAGGGCTGGGGTTCTGCAGGGCAGCAGGGACACTTACCATCTCAGCTTTCCTGATGAATGCACCAAAGCCATCACAGAGTCCAACGGGTCCCTCTTTTCACCTGGTCTGTTGACCATGGGCACCCTGTCTCCCTGTCTAGTGAGACAAACACGTTTTGGAGTCCTTGCACCACCAGCAGGTCCAGCCAAGTCCTTGGGGATCATGACCCATAGAGATGGACAGTGGCAACCACTTCATCCCAAGAAACACTAGTATCTCAGTAGGTTGTGAAGCAAGGAGAGGAATTTGACACGAAATGTGGAAATCATTATCATTGGTGACACCCTGGTCAACATTTCAGTCCAACAAGGGATTAAACCACATTATCCTTGCCTTTCTCCAGGGGGTGTGTCAGGTTAAAGTGCTTCACCTGGGAAGGGAGAGGACAGCAGGCAGGTCATCTCAGGCTGATTGCCTGCAGGCTCTGACACCCACTGCTGCCACTCACAGAGAGCATCATCTCTTGCCTGACAGATGCCATACTAGGTCTTGTCTTTAAGTGCCGCCTTAAACTCCGCAGCAGGTCTGGGGGAAGTGCTGGCAGCATGGGCTCTGCTCCACTCATCCCAGTCCCAGTCCCAATCCCAGTCCCAGTCCCTGCCTGACAGAAAAGCTTTACCAGCAGCAGGCAGGATCACACAGGTAATTGAGAGGAGCTGTTACTGCCACTGTGTTTACAGGAGCTGGGCACTGGGGTACACATATAACATCTTTGCCCTCCACTCTTTGACCTAAGAATAAACACAAGCAAACACATAGCTACTTTAATAATGGTATTTTATTGTTTCCTTGAGTCTGAAAGCATGGAAAACATCCCTACATTGAATTAACTGTAACACACAACCAGAAAAAATAAGGGTCTGATTCTACAACTGCTGCTCACACAAGCAAACCTAAGTTCTAATACTCCCATTGAATTCAGGACTCTAAATTCTGCCTAACACTGTACACGTGTGGTGTAGGGGTCAGATCTTTAGGTTCCAGATAATATTTTATATACATGTGTGTGTGTGTGTATATATATGTATGTATATATGCACATGATACATACACACGCATATATGTTCCTTTGAGCTCTAGACAATATTTTATGTATGTACAGGTATGCATGTAGAAAATATATATATGGAATATGTATGTAGACAATACCTTAATATACTATATATATGTACATGTGTGTGTGTGTGTGTGTTTATACAATATATACAGGTAAGTGCTTCTGCTTTACCATAAATGTGACTTGGACGGATAAGGACCAAAATGCCTAAGACGCCCCGAGTCTGAGAAGGAAAAGCTGAACCCAGGCATTGCTTCCTCACTCCACTCCTTCTTTGCCTGGAGCATTAGGCTCCAGAGGTACCCCTCATGTAGGTTTGTGTGAAGATAGATGCTTCTCTGAGCATGGACAGTGCCCTTAAATGCACTCTCTCTGCAGGGTAGCAGGATACACAAGAGAGCTGCAGCTCCAGCTGCTGCCGACCCTTTCAGGCAGGTAGCTGGAGGTTCCCCCAGACCTTTATCACTGCCCCCGGGGCTGAAGACCGGGGCTGCTCTGGCCTGCAGTGAATCAGGGAACCGGGTGACATCCCACTCTCCCCGCGGGAGCTGCAGGTCCTCGGCATGGCGCCCACATCTCACACCAGTGACATGTCCGTAATGCAGCTGCACTTCTCGATAATCATGTTGGAAAATTCAGCTGCTTCAATCTCGGTGCGGTTGCCCCTCTTGACGAGGTACATCACGGGGAGCGGGGAGCTCTCCACCACGGCACAGGTACGCTCCCCGTAGCCGAAGCGCTGCAGCAGGCTGGGGGGCTGCAGGCAGCCCCCTAGGCACCGGTAAGCCTGGTATCCTGCTGGCTCAATGATCCAGTACCGCGCCCAGGTGAGCTCACGGAAGTTGACATAATGTTTCTGCCGGCAGCAGGTGGACTTCCCCAGAAACGCCTCCTCCTTGCAGTCCCCAGGGCCCCTGCACACCAAGAGAGAAACAAGAACTGTTGCTATAACTAGGAACCGTGAGGGTGGGAGACATAACCCCCCCGCCCCATCAATGGCACAGGGGGTCCCTGAGAGGTGGAACTTGGATCATGCTTGGGTTTCGTTTGAATATCCAGGCAACAAGTACAGGAAGAGGAGAGGTGTGATTCAGCAGTGGGTTCCACACTGGTTGGACTGCAAGGGCACGAGCTGTGTGCCCTGGGTTGGCACACGCAGTGTGGTAGTTCAGAGGCAAAGTGATGCTGCAGACAGCACACATTCACATCTCATACCTACCCATAGTCTTCCAAGTTGAGGGTGTAGAGCACCAGTTCAGGTTTGCCTAGGGCTTTGTCCTTGGGGTCCTGAGAGGTGAAACTCACAGCTTTAGCCATTTCTGAGGCATGGCTGCCTATCCTTTCTCCTTCAATCCAGACCTCCAGGAACATTGGCTCCCGCCTCTTGTTTCGCAGCCAGTAATGCACAGCCTGTGTCACGTCGAAGTTCTTCCAGCCCGACTCACGTATGGGAACCAGCCTGTGTGACAGAGGCTTGGCATTAGAGCTGATCAGATAAAGCTTGGGCTCACAGTGCTCTTCTTGCAGCAGAATAATTTGCTTCCTCTAGATTGTCATGTGCCTTGGTATGCAACAGGTTTTGCTGAGTGCTCTGCACCATCACCCACAGCAATTAACTCACACCACAAAAAGGAGCATGCAGATCTAGCAGACACCTGAAAAGCTAAATAAAACCTTTTGTGCCTGTTCATGTCAAGATTCATGCTTGCACAGTAATATAGCAGCACAGGATTATATGCAGCCTCAGTAATCGTGATGACAGCCTGGCAAACACCACTACTCCCACCTGCTCCTGTCACAGCTGTATTAGGGCTTTGAGTTTCTACCTACCCAGAATATCAGTTTGGTGTCAAATTCTGCCTTCAAGGGTTGCAAAACTTCCAAGGAGCTCTAGGCTACAGAATTGGATGCTTTCTGCACAATTTACTTATTTATTGTTATAAATAATATTTATATTATTATATTATAATAAATATTATAATAAAAGGTAATATTAATTAAAAAGACAAAGGAAAATATATAATATTATAATAACACATATTTATTATTATACTAATGAAATGGCCAATGGAAAGAAAAGCAGCAGTCATGTGAGTTATAGAGAGAGAAGTGGACCAGGTGGATGTTTTTAGAGAAGACCTAGCAGTACACAGCATCACTTGACACACAGACAGATCATTTCAAGGAATAACTGTATATTGAAGACTTAACCTAATATCTGCTCTTATGAACACACTCTGGGTTTAGAGGCTACAGATGTAATGCCATCAGCCTGACTGGAGGCACGAATACTTTACCCCCAAACCCGTCCCAGAGGACCCACAGCCCATCACTAGAACCCTGCCTTTGGGAGTGGTCCCTTTCTTACCGGGAGTCTATGAGGGAGGTCCTGTTGGTACCGTCCTGCTGCCGTTGCACCCAGTATACGCTGACTCTGGCGTTGGACACAGGCCTGTGGGACTGCTTGGGAAGCAGGTTTGCTCTGTCCAGAGGCTTCTTGAAAAGTTTCAGTTCAGCCATTGTCACTTCGCTGTTTTCAGGTATTCTGCCCTCCATGTCAAAGATCAGGTTCTGGCGTGTGGTGGTGTCAGAGTAGAGGACTCTTCCTGCCATGCCTGTGCATATCGGGAGCAAAAAAAGACAGCCTGTCCCTGCCATCCTGGTGAGCAAATCCCTCACAGCTGTTCCTCCATTACCATCCCAACACACTCTTTCCTTGCTCCAAGGATGAGCTCTTGTGTCAGGGACAGCTGCTAAACACACCTTTTCTAATGCACACTTCAATCAGCGCCCTGCAAGTGCCCTAACGCTTCTGCTGTGGTTGGGTCCCTGGACACGGAAAGAAATCTCCTCTACAACTGTCCCCCAAACTGGTGCCCGTCTCTCCGTGCCAGAGCTGGGCACCAAGGCAGGAAACCGCACCACTTGCAACGAAAGAGTGTTTTCATTTTCTGCCCAGCGTGTCGCCTACATCTTTTGAAAGTGAAACAAGCTTTAAGTTCCCTTGTACAGACACCATTGTGTCTGCGCTGCTGATTCCCAGACACAAAGAAAAGACAGAGGACAGCAAAGCATCCTCAGAGAGGTGGGACTGCTATTAGAGGACATGCTGGAGCTCTGACCAAAAGGCTGCAGTGCCTACACTTTTCTGCTGACATTTACTTTTCACATGGTTTTTCCACCTGCCCAAAACGTTGTCTGGGTACCAAAGCTTTTCTCTTCTGTCAGGCTCCAGCAGCAGCTGCCCTTTGTGAGGAGGGTAGGACCCCCTCTCCAAGTGCAAGTGCATGGTAATTTTAAGATGCTGTTACATGCACCTCTCATACCCAGCTCCGGTTTGGAGCCAGACCCAAACCTCATTCTGCTCCCCCCCCCACCCGAGGTTTGGCTCTGATAGTCCTGTGGCAGCACAGGTATGGGCATGGCACTTGGCGAGTTCCCGACAGCGACAGCAGAAACGTTACCTGTGTTGCCAGGGATCCCCCTGAGGATGCCGGCCAGGCTTGGCAAAGCTCGGCGCTTCACCCTGTGGCGCTTCAGCATGGAGATGTATTTGTTCTTTATGTGGTCTGGGATAACCAGATCCACCAAGTCTCTCTTATGGAGTTTAGGGACTTCAGAGAGCCCCATCTGCTTCAGCAACACCTCCTTGAACCCTTCCTGGGTGAACGCTCTGACTGTGAAGACCAGGCAGAGTGTGCAGAGCATCTGGGCACACCTCACGTCCATCCTCTGTCAGCAAAGTAGTCGCCAGCCCAACAGAGATGAAGGGGTGATCTTCCCCGGGGCTGCTCTTGGCAGAGATGTGGTGGTAGGCTGCCTGAGTGCCCTGCGCCGGGGATTTATAGCCAGCCTCGTCCCACTGGCGCAACAAATTCCACAAGTGGGGATGAAGGAGAGCACTTGAAAGGATCACTCCCCCGTTGGTAGACACATGCCAGTTTAACACCTTCACCTACTGCAAAGTAATACAAGAAGGTTCAGGGGAGCTTCCAGATTCCTTCACAGGAAAGAAGTTTCCACCCTTTTTTAATTCCCTGGAAACTTTTGCCCAGAAAATCCCTGAGAGATCAGTGTCTCATGTTCAGCCTAGGTCAAGGAGGAAACACATCTGCAGAGTACATTGTTTTATGTACCGTACCACAGGATTCTTAAAGGAAGCATCAATCCTTACCACAGGGGATCAGCTACCTCAAATAGCTCATATCAATTGGGAGAATAATGCTTTAGCTGGTAGTCTGTCTTTTTGTCAGGCATTAAAAAATAATTTTAAATCCCTCCCGCCCTTTTTGGGGGTGTGTGTGTAGGTATTGCTTTGATCTCTGAATATTTGTATGAAACATATGAATCACAGGGGTGAATCACAGCATTTGAATAGTTTATGGCCTTTTATGCTGCTTCTGAATCACAGAAAGTGGAAGATGAACAGGCCTGACATTTTACAAAAATGTCCCATCACTCTTTATGGATTCCCGTGGGTTTAATAATACTTGTGCTTAAAAGAAGGTGGCTTTATATAAAGGCAGATCACCTTTCATGAACATGAGAAACCACTGTTCTTTTCCACAAGGTGAATGAACAGTATCGGTAGTCTGAACACTATTAATAATCATAATAGAGAGTTGTTTCTCGAGAGCAAACTGGGGGGAGGGTTAATGTTGGAGGCTGGTTGTCTTGAAGTCAACCTTTAAATGTGAAGCTCACATCCTTTGCTTCCCTGGCCTTTGATGGCATAAAATGCAGAAATCTATTTTTGAAACCAATCCCAGTAAATGTTAACTGAAAATATAAACTGTGATTGATAAAAGTGTGAGGTAGCATGGCACTCGGGGCAGATTCCCATCCTCTCCAGCAGTAACCAGTACAGAAAGGCCTGAGCATGTTTATACATATAGACACAGACAAATATCTTCACTATCAAAAGATCTTTGTATTTAAATGTTGCTGTGAATGGGTCAAAACTGGTCTAGTTTCATCCAATGTCCGGGATGAATGGTGTGCCCTGAGAAAAGTCTGGCTGGAGCACCTGAAGTAAAGAAGTTGTACAAAAGCATCCCGTTACAGCTCATCCCTCATTAAAACAAGCATTGATCCAGGCAGCCTGTCCTGTGTGCAGAGGAAGGCAACAAAGTTATTTGAAAGACCCTAACTAAAATACTGCTCTTACTGCTCATTTTGTCTTTAAAACCTTTTAAGAAACTTAAAAGTCTCCTTAAACATGATAAAGCCTCCATCAGATGTTAAGGGGCATCTGATTTATTTGAATTGAATTTTAATGCTAAATTAAAACAAACTATCAGTTTATGCATGGTGTAGAGCAGTATGTTGCTTAAACTTTATGTAGCATCTTTTCTTGAATGAGTCGATATTTTCAGTTGTACTCATTCCCAAGCTACAAACAGCAGTGAAAAACACCTACTTCATTGTACTACCTCAACTTCAACTTGTGTCCAAAACTCCTGTTCTTGCCAATAAGAGGAAGGAAGTTTGCTTTCTTTTTCCACCCTGAAATCTCTGTGACCCCCTCAGCCCCTTCAGAAGGCTCTGTGCAGCTGGCTGTACCTACTGGCCTTCCTCCTCAGCTAAACAGCACATTACAGATTCACATGGGATGGATCAAATACAGTTGTGGGACAAATTGTGGAGACTTTGGTCTCAAATTGCATCTACGCAACGTTCAGACCAAGTTTCCTTCATATATGCTCTATAAGTGTTGACTAATTCAGTTCCAGCAGTGAATCTGTTATGTTTAAATAGTTTTAGAGTCATCTGGATAAAACTGCAGTTCACACATTTGCAGCAGTCTCTCTTTAAACATGTCAGAAGATCTGATCCCTTGAACCTTGTCCATCTGATTTATCTTCATTCTGGAGAGTGGTCCTACTACGTAGTGAGGGCTCTTCGAAAAGAGAAATGAAAATGCCTGATTGCTCCAGTAGCACCAGGCTTTCCAGCATCCAGATACATCTTCTCCGGAGGCTGATGTCTAATCTACCAGGACCCTTCACTGTCCAATGTGTATTGGAAGGTGATTTATGGGCTTCACACATAAATTAAAATTATTGACCAAACACAGCCAAAGCTCAGCTAAGAAGAAAACAGAGGATGTGGATTGTAGGCTTTTCACAGGACTGTGATTACTTGGCCCAATTGGAGGATTTGCCATTCCCCTTCTGTCATGCAAACAAGAAAAAGACAGGAATTTTATACTAGCTCTTTTTGTGTAATGTGTATTAGAACCTGCATGGCACATTCAAAATGTCAAGCAGAAGATGTAAGGGGGCTCCAAGGGATGTAGTACGAGCAACACACAGTTTTAATAAGAGCCAGTACTTAGTGAAGAGAGAATCTCTGTGTTTAAGCTATTCATTTTGGTAGAAACGGTTCTCTAAGACATTTGCTGGGCATAGCTATGCGATGATTTTTGGTAAATAAATACAATGGTTTAAAAGACAAAATGTGAAAGGCTTAGCCTAATTATGTAGCTATTATCCAGGGAAACAACAAGTATGTTTCAATTGCATTTGAAGTATGTCGGTGAATACCTAAATATTTAATTTTGCGAGATTTGAATTTCCATGGACATAATTATTTTGTATTACAATCGGTCCAATATTATAACAGCCTTTGCTTGAATGACCTGAAAGGCAACAACTTTCGTGTGCTCCAAGGAAAGCTCCGATTTGAGCAACAGGCTCATCGTGTAGAGCTGGGAGCATGCTCCTGTGTTGATTTTTGGTCTGTTTTTCCCCACAGTCAGGGTCTTTTGAGTCTAGGAATGTGGAAATAAAAACAGTAGAGCTTAAGATGCAGGTATAAACTTGTAAAGTGAAAGAAGAATACGAGTGGAGGTTCTGTTTCTTTTTCATCTTAAGCCCATCAAGTTTATATCACTAGGAAAAACCCCACAGAAAAGGCTGGTCATGTGAAGTGCTGGGTTGGAGGTTTCAAAGGAGGAAGCAAACCACATGATGTGCCGGCAGGCACGGCCTACTCGCGGTGCCTCACCAGTACACCCCAATGGGCACCAGGCCAGTGCTTCAAACTTAATATCCCACCAGTATGTTAAATACTATTTAATGGCGATTTCACAGGCATTTGTGTCCATTCTATGATTCTTGAATCTTGAATTCTTGAATTCTATGATGCTATGATTTTTGACTGGCACAGTCCATGCTGGTGGTGGAACCCCTGCTCCTTTGCAGGGACTGGGTCTGTGTCAAACAAGTCCAGAGGGTGAGCGTGGAGCCCACCGAGCCCACTCCAGTGAGCTGTCCCACAGCATTGGGCTCATGGCTCAGCCTGCCCTCAGGCCAAGCACATCTGGGGGCACAGCACAGAATGACGCTTGGTCCCCCACCAGAGAGGCAGCCCTGGATTTTGATGATGCCATTACTGAAAACAGAGGAGCCGCTCAATGCAGTGTTGATCTGCACTAAATCCTTTCTGATGCTTCTGATTGGGTCAAAAAACTTGTCCGTGTTAATTTCTGTGCCAAAAGGTCTTGCACTCGGACAGGTATTACCTGACTTACCTGTCCTTACATGTGCATCTCCATGTGTCCCCCAGCTGTGAGCCTAAAACCACAAAGTGGGCTGTACATCTCTATTATGAACTCTGGCCAATAGGACTCTGGGAAATAAAGCACCGAGTTACATGTCTGAGCCAAATCGTGTGTGCTGTGACCCATCTCAAACCAAAGACACTGCAGCCTCAGTCTCTAACATTTACTCTGCCTGCCAGCTAAGGAGCCAGTTCCAGTAGCAAGTTTTGTGGAGCAAACAACCATCTGCTTGAGCTATACAGAAATTTTCTGTGTCATTGGATCCAGGCAAGGACACAAGCTTGCTTTTCCTCATCACCAGTCTAGGCCATCCCCAATGGAAATATCTTACAGCTTCCACGTCCTGTTGGGTTCCTCTCGCAAATGTTGGTGATGAAGCCCCAGGCAGCAGTGGGGATAATATTCCCTTATGTATTTATGGTACAGTAAAACCATCATTTTATTTGAGAGAGATATTGCAAACCTGGTTTGATCTTGAGCCCAGGTCATGTAACTTTTGGTGCTTTGTATCTTAGATAGCTTGGATTGAAGTAGGCCTTCCAGAGGCAGGCATCAGCTTTTACTTAGAGGCTTGTTTTGGTCAAACACCCCAGACAAAAGGCCGCCTGTTTAAGGAGGAATGGATAAAATGTGCAAATTCCTACCAGGTCCTCAGTCAGCTGATGTCAGCTGGCTTGCTCACAGGGTTTGTGTTGGTAGCAGTTGCAAAGTGCCAGTATTCTGGCNTTAAATACAGGGTTTTCTGTCCGCTCAGCAGTCCTAGTCTGTGCCTTGTGTGACGTGGGGGAAGCAGGATTTGTTACCACTCTGATGGCTACAGAAAAGGCTGCTAGGAAAAATGCTGACATTTAGCAAATGCTGTTGAATCAGATACATCAGCATACAGATCTAAATTGCTTGCTTTATATCACAGTCTGCTTTATAAAGAAATGTCTCCATTGCTCAGAAACAGCTGTATTTTGTAAGAGCACCACTTAATAAAAGCCCATTTATCTTCCTGGTTAAAAACAGTGCTATTTTTTTTTCTTTCCCTCTTTGCAGTTGTGTGCTCACACTGTAAAATTTTATCAGTTCTTATTACAAGTATGTTTTTCCTGCCTTAGTGACACAAGCAAGTGGTTTCCATGCACGTGGTGCTGTGAGGAGAGCTGGGCTCCCACGTGGACACAGCTCTCAGGCTGACTGGCTCAATGGTCTTCTGAAAGCTCGGCACACGTCCTCTACCCCTTACAGATTCTGTTTGTATAGTGAGTGGGCTTCCAATGCTTTAGAGGTGCCTTCATTTTCCTGTCATTCCTAATGCACCTGGAATACAATTCATATTGCATCTGTGAATACGAGTAGTAGCTCAGCGTAACTATGGATTGTTATTTCCTCCAGATAATTTAACTTTAGTAACTTCTGTTTCACTGAACAGGCTATTTTGCTAAGAGAAAGAGAAAATTAATCACTTCTTCCCAACTCAGAGAAAAAAATAATCTGGTATTGTAGCAGCTGTAATTTATTTCTGTTGCCAGGAGAAACTGCAAAGACAGAAAGATTGTGAACTACGTGTTAGTGAAAGCTGAATAATCTCCAATACCAACTTTACTGGAAGATTTTTTTTTTTCTGCAGGTCAAAAGTAAAGATTAAAGTCCAAGATGGGTGAGATCTAAAAGGAACCTCCTCTGCTAAACACTGCAAGCTGTCATGCAAAATAGTAATCTGTTGGATCAGTGCAAAACATACAAAGAGCTGTTCCTTGCACAGAAAATTACAAGAACCACTGCAAGGTTGTAGGAGACAAAATTCGGTCATAACATGCACAGAGACAAGAAGATAGAACCAATAAATACTTCAGGCTCTTCTAATTTGGCACATCCGGTAAGAGTGCAGAGTAACTGCTCAAAGACTTCCATTTGTCCTTATGCAGGTATTTAAAATTAACTTAGGGGGTGCCTTAGCAAATGTATTGATTACAAAAAAAAGATGTCAGCAACAGCAGGAAAATGATCTAAACTGCTTATATAGTTGTTTTCCATCCCTCACATCTGCTACTGAAGTGACTTCAGGGCTACTGTGTGTCAGTAGGTTTTACATCCCAGAACCTAGATGTATCCAGTTTCAAAGCCATTAATTGCACATGGCTTTTTTCCTTGGTGCTAACAGCACACTAGCGCTGCAATCAAAAGCATGATGAACTGGATTTCCGAAAAGGTCCAGCACCACCACCAGACCTGCCTGCCTGAGCTCTGGGGAAGCTGGGCAGGCACTGGGGGAGGGTGGCTGAGAGGCTTCTGGGGGGAACCCAGGAGATTCAAGAGGTACAAAACGATCTTGTTGAAAATGAAGGTCTGGATCAGACTCTAATGCCTCATGCATTAGATGCTTAATGTTCATTCTTTTTAAAAAAAGAGGCTTAACTGGTGGTAAACTTTGCATCAAAGTTTGCAGGCATCTTTTCTTTGCCTTCAGAGTTCTGCCATCTCTGCTAAGAATGGTCTTAAAGGGCTGGAGAGTATTTGAAATGCATTTTGAAAGATTTTAGATCTGTGAATAAAATTCCAAATCATTAACTAATTTTTAAAAGCCTAGTGAGTTGTTTACTATTTATGCTGATTTATTCTTTCCTTTGTTCATTGCATTCCCCTTTGTCCAGACTAGGTACCTTGTTACACCTTTAGGTATTATGTAATAACAAATATCAGAATAGCCCCCGAGTTTTCTTTCACCTCCAAACAATGCTGCCATGTCCAGGAAGGTGAATATGTGGACAGGCTGCTTCTACTACAAAGCTTTGTCACTTAAATATTTGTATTCTCATTGTATTGCTTTTGTAACATTTTTGGTACATGATTACTTGGTGTTGCAACTGACTTTGGGAGGAAAGAACTGAAGAAAATGCTATTCCTTGTGTATTTTTCTCTCAAAACAGAACACAAAGGGGTATTTTACTCTGTGGCACAGGTTAAGTTACGTAATTTCCTGCCATGTACCCATATCTATGTAAACAAGAGGTAGAAAGTCTCAGATTTAACGTGGCCCTTGTAAAGAGTGAAATAAAGCTGTGTGACCTGACCAGTTTTAATCCTTTTAGCATTCAGACTACAGGACCCTGGGGAGATGTGTTGTGGTCATTTGATTTTAAAAGGGAATCTAGCCACACTTGGCCAAGTCACTTGAAGCGTGAAACACAAACTCCACTTGGTTTTGGAGTTTTTCTTTCTTTTCTTACCTAGCCATTTGCTTATTCAAAAGCAGTGATCCAGGAACAGCCAATATGTGAATGTAGCAGCCAAACACATTTCTGAATCTTGACTTTTGGATTCAACAGGAGATTCTGCAGGAAATGTCAGCTGTCCGGGCAAAATAACCATAGTAAAGACACTGTGACTAAACTTGCTTTATTTATGCAGCATGGCTGCTATTTTCAGCAGTTGCCAGTATGCAATCCAGGGTCCTTTGACGAATCATACATATTGAGAAGATTTTCAAAGGCACAAAAAGGAATATAGAGTTCATTTTTCATTGATTTGAGCAGAACTTTGGTGTCTGGTCCCTCTTGTTTGCTTTGATGCTAAAATAGAGAGAGAAGTATTTTACCTCTGTGACAGCAAAACTAGAAATAAATTACTACCATCAGAGCAGAGACATAGAAGACCCATGAATTAATTTGAGATACTTAGTTTGACCAGATCTGCTACACCACCTCAAAGGCAGACTGCAGAAAAATGGTGTTTTCAATGAAATTCAGGCTCTGCAAATCCAGTGGAAGGGATCTGAAAAATCCTTGAGTGCATCAGACTTGGAAGATTGGCTCTTGAAACTCTTTGGAGGCTGTACTGCTTTGATATGTTCTCAGTCCCTTGAGGTAGGAAAGCTTACCTCTGGACTTCACCGTGGCTGGTAAACTCTTACATCTCTTGCTGTCCTAAAGAAGAAAAAGCTCAAGATTCCTAATGGAACATGAAAGTAGACCATTGCCTGGGCTTGCCTGGAAACTGATCCAGAAACCACAGCAACCACAGAACACAACTGTCTTGTTTCCTCAGGGAAGTGGCTGGGAACTGGTTTCCTAACATTGTTTCATATAATCTGAGAAATACTCTCACAGTACTAATTTGAATAACTAGTTCAAGGTTTATTGATGTATGAATATTAAGTTCATGGTACGCTGACATCTGAAACCCTTCTAGTCTTTACAGGAACTGTGGTGTGAAGGCACTACGATCCACCCACCTCACTGCTCCCCATAGCAGTTGGCGATAAGGGGCCTGAAACCTCATGTCGGCTCATCTCAAGGCTCAGTGTGCAGCAGTGCCAGCTTACACCTGCTCTCTCTGTTGTGCTTGTAGAGTCCCTGGAACCGATCCAGACAGGGTGTAAAAGAAAAGGTGCACCATGTTGTTGGGAGGGCGGGAGCAGTTTGCCTAAGTGTTCCCATGCAACATGGACCCTTTCTTCTGCCCTGGTTCTGTCTCACTCCAGGAACTCCCACAGAGTGTCTGTGCCACTTCGTAGGACCTGCTTTTAACTCCTCATAGATTAATGCTGATCACTTGCTTCATTACAATCTGATATCTAATTTGAATATAAAAACATCTGCATTCAGCACAGAATATCATTAGCAAGGGGAAGCTGAAAAGATTTGGGCTTCCTTCCCAGTTCTGCCCCTGAATCAGAATAATGACCTTGAGCATATTGCCTTGGCCAAAATTTTCAAGTCTGTGTTTAGATACCAAAACAAATAACCCAATTTTCAAAGGCACCTGCCAACCACAGCTTCTATCAACAAATCCCTAATCTCCAAGAGACTGCAACAATTACTGTACATGGAGTATCTTGGTAAAACAAGAGATATCCCTCTTGCCATCAGTTACTGATTACTTACAGGGAAGTAAGTTCTCTACTGATCACCCATGTGTTTAAGCTCAGCTTGCAGTCACTACAGCACTTTTTACACAGATCAGGCCACACTCTTACTCCTGAGGCAAGGTCAAATGTGCTGTGTTCAGCTGGAGAAGGTGCAAGCGAATATTTTTATACCAGTTTGCACACATCTGAAAGGAGAAAGATGGAACAGGAAAAAAGCTCAAGTGATTCAGAGATTATAAATTAATTACAAAAAGGAAATGCTAGAAAGGATTAATAGGAGCAGGAAATAAAATACTATAGAAAGAGGAAAGAAAGTGAACAGGGAGGGATGTGAATAGGAAAGGTAGAAGTTGTGATGAGAATACATCCAACTGGTTGATCGTATGCTAAGGAATGGACAGTAATTTTGGGCAACTCTTCTGCTTCCCTGGAAGTGGAGATGCCAGAAGTGCCTTGCACGGACCCAGATACCTGCAGTGTGCCTTGAACAGCAGTCACACACTTGGAACTGATTGGATGCTACTGTACCCCAGCATGTCCAGTCACGCTCTAGTAAAGCCAGGCCCTAGACTGCAGGATCTTCCTTGATGGCGAAAGCCACACTGCCTCTGCTCATGGCTGTTTGCCACTGCAACAGCTCGTCACAGCTTCCTGCTTAAGCCACTTTACATCCTGTCATCAATTGACCCTGGACACTTGTGCCTCACATACTTGGCACCTGACCCCCTGTGTAGGCTCACCGGGATCATCCTGCTGTCATTAGTGGTCCCTGTGTTCACCCGCTGCAGCGTGTATCTGCAAAGGGGCCAGTGGGAAGTGAATTTAACAGATTAATCCTAATTTTAAATGCTGAGATTTACAAATCTATGGAGATAATTATTGGTTCAAGTGCCTAGGCAGAACAGAGAAGCTAACATCTTACTTCTGCTGCTTCTTGTTTGCTTTAAGTTAACCTGAGATTAAAAGAAAATCAAAGATTTTCAAATCAAACTTCACAGTCTGTACTCTGACTTTTTTTTTCATCTGTAAATCCAGGAGTGGGAAGAGGAAATTCTTGCCCAAGGGAAGAAAAAGACTACTCACTCCAGAAGTCCTTTAAATATTACCGAATCCAGATTTCTGTTGTAATATATTATATTTTTTTAAATCATAGCATATCCTGAGTTGGAAGTGACCCATAAGGACCATCAAGTACAACTCCTGGCTCCACACTGGGACAGACAAGTCAGAGCATGGGACTGAGCACATTGTCCAGATGCTTCTTGAACTCGGCCAAGCTGGGTGCTGTGACCACTTCCCTGGGGAGCCTGTTCCAGCACCAGACCACCCTCTCAGTAAAAAAATCTCTTCCTAATGTCCAACCTAAACCTGCCCTGTTGCAGTATCATGCCCTTCCCTCAGGTTCTATCACTGATCAACAAAGAGGGACATCAGATCCTGCCCCTTCACTCCCCCTGGTCAGGAAGCCATAGAGTGTGATGAGGTCTCCCCTCAGTCTCCTTTTCTCCAGGCTGAGCAAACCAAGGGACTTCAGCCTCTCTTCATAAGACTTCCCCTCCAGACCTATTATCATCCTCATTTCCTTCCCCTGGACACTCTCCAATAGTCATATATCCCTCTTGTACTGTGGATCTCAAAACTGCACATAGTACAGCACTTCTAGTCCTGTGTCCAGGTCTATGGAAACATTAAAAAGGACTGGCCCTAAAAGGGAGCCCTGGAGAACCCCACTAGTGACAGATGTCACCCCATTTACTATCACCCTCTGGGCCTGACCCTTCAGCCACTTGCCCACCCAATGCATTATGGCTTTGTCTAGTTGTACACTGAACATTTTGTCCAGCAAGATACTGTGACAGACAGAATCAAAAGTGTTACTGAAGTCCAAAAAAAGAACATTATCTGGTTGCCCTTGATCAACCAGCTGGGTGACCTTGTTGTAAAAAGATCAGATTGGATAGACGGGACCTTCCTCTCCTGAACCCATTCATGTTGGCCGTGACCAATGACTGTGTTGTCCTTCAGGTGTTTTACAGTAACTCCCAGTATGATTTGCTCCCTGACTTTACCAGGCACTGAGGTGAGACTGAGAGGCCTGTAATGACCAGGGTCTTTTTTCTTGCCCTTCTTGAAAATTGGGACAATGATTGCTAGCTTCCAGTCAGCTGGGACCTCTTCAGATTGCCAAGACCATTTAAAAATAATTGAGAGAGGTCTCACAATGGCATCAGCCGACTCCCTGAGCACCCTGGGATGGATCCCATTAGGGACCATCCCATATAGATCCAGGAGGAGCAGCAAATCACTCACAAGCTCAGGCTTCACTAGCTGTTTCTCATGACTGCAGTCACAGTCCTCCAGCTTGGGGCATCTGGAGTCCCAGAGCTCAAGGGGTTAAACATCTCCGGTTTGTCTATGCCCCTGTCAGTAATGTGACCTTCTCATTGAGTAATGGATCAATGTTCTCTCTGGTTTTCCTCTTGTTGTTAAAGAACTTGAAAAACACCTTTTTATTGTCTGCCACAGTACTGGGCAGTCTCAACTCTAGCTGAGCTTTGGCCACACTAATGTTCTCCCTGCAAAGGCGAAGAGCATCCTTGCAATCCTCCCGTCTTGCCTGACCTTGCTTCCATTGGCTGGACACTTTCTTTTCCCATCTAAGCTCTAGAAGAAGATCCCTGTCCAGCCAAGCCAGACTTCTGCCCCACCTGATTGACTTCAGATGTTTTGGAATTGCCTGTTCCTTTAAAAAGTGACCAGCATTGATGGACCCCACAGCCTTCCAAAGCAGCTTCCCAGGGGATTTTACAACTAGTTCCCTGAGCAGCCCCAAATCTGCTTTCTCCATATCTAGTGTTGGAGTTTTGGAAGCAGTTTTCCACCTCTTGACAAGGATTTTAAATTCCATTACTTCATGGTCACTATGTCCAAGACAGCCATCTACCTTCACTTCTCCCATGAGACCTTCTCTGTTCACAAGCAACAGATCTAGGAGGGTACCTTTCCTCGTCATCTTCCTTAATACCTGAACAAGGGTGTTATCGTTCAGTTGCTTTAGGAATCTCCTGGACTGTATTAGCTGTGTGGTGTTCCCAGTTGACCTGTGGCAAGTTGAAGTCCCTCATAAGGACAAGAACAGTCTATCTAGAGGTGTCTCTTAGTTCCTTGAAGAATAACTTGATGTCATTCTGGCCAGGCAGTCTATAGTAGACTCCTTTTCTTGTTAAAGGACATACCTTTTAATTGTTTGTGCCTTAATCCTTACCCAGAGGTTCTACCATGTTGTCACCAACTCCATACAGTTCAGCCCCCTGTTACATACAGTGCCACCCCCCACCTCTCCTGCCCTGCCAGTCTATTCTGAAATAATAACCACCTATATGAAGGCTTAAAGTTTTGACACTTTAAAAATATCATAAATAACATTTATAAATGTTCCCAGAGTGTGTTTGATGCTAACTTTTTAAGGGAAGTCAAGATACTGACCCAGGAAGGGTCATTGCCATGGCTCTGCAGTTCAGTTCTTAAGTCTCAAAGCTGGGGATGTCACTGGACTCTTTGCAGACAGGAATTGGATAAAGCAGACCAATCAGTTTAATGACTAACTTGCTCAAAGTTGTCCAACCAAGTAGTATGTGGAAGAAAAAAGAAAAAAAAAAAGGAAAAACTAGTTTTTCTCTTCCGTTATATTTTGATCAAAAACTGGACTTGAGAGATTAGTTAACCAAAGTTTACTTTCAATCCTAAATTCCAGGAAACCCTGCTGACTTGACCCTCCGACGGTTTAGACTGTAAGATGTCCTGACATGTTTTGTGTCTCTTGCACAAGCAATCACTCAGCTTTCTGCTAGAGGGGAAGCAGAACCTAAGGCAAGGATGCTAATGTCAGTCCAGGTCTCAGCCTCGTACTGTTGCCACAAGAGTTACTACTATGTATGGTCAGGACAACCATAGAAGGAGCACAGAAGCTCTTGATGACACTGAAGTTTCTTGCTAAAACTAACTAAATTGTACCCAAGAAAAGAAAAACATTACAATCTGTAAGTGGTTTGATACTTTATGCTGGTGACAAATACACCTGCTTGCTGATTCACTGAAAGCAAATGGGTCATGTGGGCAGGCGCTGTCTTCTTCTGTGGCAGAGCCCGGATTGTGATACACGGTTTCTCCATCTCCCTCTTTCTCTTGGGGATCTGCCTTAATTATAGGTAGTAATATGCTACCTATGCATTAACTCCCTTCAGCTTCTATATACATAGGATTAATGCACAGAGAGGCATTAAGATAATGTGTATATTCAGAAAACAATTAATTCATCCATGTCTCAGGTCACCTTGTCCTAGTTTTGTACCAAAGTGTCCCACATCAACAGTGGTTGCATTCTGACAAGCTACTCATAAGCCTATAAATCCTACATACCATCAAGATTCTCCACAGTTGCAACTAAAGCCTCATGCTGCACTCAGGTGCATGATGAGGAAGGATGTCCATGCATTGCCCTGCTAAGACACAGGCCTGTCTTAGCCCAGGGTTTACAGTTGTTGAGACTGGGTTTGGCAGTGTTCATAGCTAGTACAGTACATATCAGTACACAAGCCTAGGAGCACTCACAGAGACACCTCTTTAGACATAATCAGCATGATCAAAAGTAAGGACAATAATTCACTATTTTATAAATGTAGTTTAAATGCAAGATATGTTGTAATAAGCTTACTTTTTTTCTCCTGTACATTTCTACCATGGTTTTCAGTATTGCTATTCTTCTGTTACTTGTGCATTTTAATAAAATTCCAGTTTTCATCCAAATATGTCTTGATAAAGATCCTGAGAAAAAATTCTCATGTTCTAGCATCGATACCAATGCCCCATTCACCATTTTCTATCTGACATAAATAGTAAAATAATAGCAAGGGAAATTTCTATCGTATATCACTAGATATAACTGGATAAGTATTTTGTATAATAGTTCTCTTGATTAATATAAATACATTCCAATTCTAATGCAAGGTTATTTCTACCTTGAAAATCAACATATTGTCTATGAATGAGAAGCAGCACTACAAAAATAATAAGTATGGAGAGAAACTAAGTGGAAATTGTTAATTTAAGTCAACAGTTTTTACTTGCTTATTTGTATTATGATTAGAGTTAATTTAAATCTGTCTGTCTAGAATTTTCTATTTATTTGTTTTTATTATACACACATTAAGGCCCTTTCAAAGCAAGACTCCATAATGTGAACACTTAGTCCTTTGGTATACTGAGGCTTGTAAACAGATTGCTAGATGAAGGCAAAGATTAAAAGACAGCAAAGGGTTCCCAGTCAAGAAGCCTGAATTAAATCCATTAAGATATATTTGAATAGGCAGATAAGTAAGGAACAGCAAGCTGGGCTGAGAGTTTCTTCAGAGAAAAGAAACAACTGTGACAGTTGCCATGCATGGCAAAGCATCAGGCCACCTGCTACTCACATCCAGAGACTATTGATGTCCTGTTGGGAGTTCACCCATCAAGGGAAGTCCTGCTGTGATAAATCAAACTGAAGTGACAGTGGAGTTCTTCAGCCATAAGGTCATTTAATAAGGTAAAGGAAGAGTCACACATGTAAGTGTAAATACCCCATACACTTGTTCAACTTGGTGCTAAAGAGCTGTTGAAGTGGATCTGGAGCATGCAAAATACAAGAAAGATGGAAGAATTCTAAATTCTCTTGACCTGCTCCCTAGGTCCTAAGGCTTGCTTTCTATCTGCCCTGGCAATGTAATTAAATGTTTTCTAACTAATGACAGTGTGTGGCTTTTGTCACCAAAAGAACAGACAGTGGTAAACAAAACCCTGTTTACCAGGAGTAAGGAGGAGGGAAATGTGACTCTGCTGTTGAAAATAGAGATAAACAAAATCACACCAGTCTTCTAAAGAGCCTGTCTAGACAGAGGAAGGGATAAAAAACCCACAAACAAATTACAAATGCTTGATGTTATTTTTGTGCAAAAGGGAAGGAAAAATTATTTTGTAGCTGGGCAAAAGTCTTCAGAAAAAAGAATGTCAAGACTGTAATGTCAAGATCACTAAGCATCATTTATTTTACACTACAGAATAAGATGGCCTAGACAGAGAAAAAACCAAATTCTGGAAAATAAGACAAGAATCAAAAGTACAAACAGCTTAGGAAATCAGTGAGAAAGCCAGACAAACTTATTTTGATTCTAGAAGTACAAGAACTGCAAGCATACACTGAGGCTTCACCTACATGGCAAGCCTACTCTGCTACAGCTACATCAGTGAAATTTTATTTGAAAAGAGTTTGTAACAATTCCAGTTTGAATTCCTGTTTTGAAATAAACTGTCCATAGGACAGAAAAACCTGGATGGAATAGTCACCCTACTAAACTCTTACTAAACAACTTTCCCACCAGCATAGCCCTAAGTAAAAGAAAATGCATTTTAAAGCTAAAATCATTAACATCATTCAACAATAGTGGAGTATCTTTATTCCAGCAATTAATCAGAACTACTCTGCTTTGAGCTGAGGACTTCTATGCCATTTTCTAACATAGATGTTTACATCCAATTTTAAATCCCAGATTATATATAGTGCAACCGCAAGATGAAATGGAGTGGAGGATGCTGCTCTCCACTGAGCATGCATTCCTGAAAAGTGAGGCAAGGATTTGAAAGGGTGAAGCAATTCTGGATTAATAAAATCGCAGGGAGCAGGACAGTAGGTATCCCTGTGGTGCCTTAAGTAATACACAGTTTGAATACACAGGGACATACAGATGGAGATGAAAAGGCAGGAGCAGGACTGTTGACTGGAGGAGAAGCTGGCTTCTTGGCAGCTGGGATGCTCATTTATTTTTACACAGAAAAGTCCGCAGATGACAGAAGTTTTGACCACTGTAACATCAAATTGTGTCTTGCAATGCCTTGATCATTTTGTTTTTTAGAGTGGGTCACAGTTCTGAAACATCACTGCTGTTTCATCCATGAAACTGGAGACGGTGTGCAAATCTTTGAAGGCAAGTGGTCTCTGCCTCCCTCTGAACAGTTACATTTTCATCATTATCATGTTATTCTCCCTCGGAGGCCTGCTGCTTATTGAGGTCAAATCAGGCTAATCAGGGGCAAAAGATGAAGACCCAGGAGGAGGGAGGTGGTTGGCAATGTTGTGTATCAAACATTTGAGGGAACGCTAAAATAAAGGCTAGAGAAGAGGTGGACAGCAGGGACTGGCTATACCCCACCTTGGGCCGTTTGCTGGAAGCAACAAACCTCCATGACAGAACGTCAGTGTGGATGTCTGAGAATCAGTCTCATACCAGCTTTGTCATAGATACATTGAGCTAAACACCCTATGTATTTTTTTTTTTTTCCAATTTACAACATTTGAATGACCTTTTTATAGGTATGTGGGGATGAGGAACTTCGAATATTTCACAGAACATTCATATTACATTCATATTACTATTACATAATTTATGTCACAGTTATGTATTTTAGCATATGGCCTACTCTGCTTATACCTGCACGTTTGCCCACTTTACCAGACTGGGAATTGTGAAATGTCTCTCAAAATCTCACATCTGTCTGCTATAAAAAGCTCTTTTTGGATTTTTTATTTTTTAGCAGGTTAATGTAATGTGAGTCATAGAGGCACAAAAGGGTTATGTCCAAACCATAGCAATGTAGTCCACACTAACTTAAAATGGAGAAATCACCGGTTAGGAAATCCTTTCATGTGCTTCACCAGAGCTTGTCTTGGAGATCTAGTATACCGTTTTTGCAAAACAACTGTTGTAAACCATTATTTCAATAATTTCAACAGTATTACCCAAAAGGAGAGCTTGGCTCTATGTGTGTTAAAGGCAGCTCTGGCATACCCGGGCGGACTGAGAAGCTCTTGCTGACCCTGCTGTGTGGAAATAAAGCTACCGCCCACCACAGCTCCATGGGTCTCCTGTGCTAGAACAAAACTCCACAGAATAAACCCAGGTAACTACACCTCCCAATCACTATGTGGAATGGGTGGCATATGAAAAGAGTCAACGGGGCATGAAAAACAACAGCAACTTTCCTCCTGCTTATTTTACCACTGGGTCCCTTCCCTGAGGGAAGCGCTTCAGGGTATGGAAAAGAACCCTACAAAAGGTGACAAGGAGCGATACTCTAACGGGAAAAGTCAGGTGCCTTTAGGGCTGTGCTGCCGTGTGGGGGAGCAAAGGGGACGGAGCGCCAATGGCAGCCGTGCCGGCCTCTAACCGCCGGCCCCGCGCTGCGTCCGAGTACGCATGCGCGGTGCTTGGGAGTTGTTGATGGTGCTCGGAACTCCGGCCTCGGGACGGTGTGTTGGCGTCGCGCCTCGTGTGCTGACGGGCCGGGCCGGGCCACGGCCGCAGGTAAGGGAGGGCGGGAGCGGCGTTGCCGGCGGCGGCTCTGCTTGGCGACGGGCAAGGGCTGCGTGAGGTTGCCGGAGGGCAAGTCCAGCAGCAGGCAGGGCAGAGGGCGAGGTTAGCTCTGAGGGGCGGTCGCTGGGGCGCGGGCTTGTGCCGCCGGGTGGGCCCCACCCGCCTGCCCGCTCCCCTCCGCCTGGCCCTCCCGAGGGAACGGCCGTTGCCTCCGGGCCTCTTCCTCGCCGTCCCGTCTGCGGCAGCAGGGAGGTCACGTCCGTCCGCAGCCTCGCAGGCGTCCCCTCCCAGGGCAACGTTACGAGCCCGGTGTGCCACCTGAGGAAGCCGGCCCTGTCCAGCCCTGATCGCACGGCGATCCTGGGGCCTCAGCCAAAGGGAGGGAGGCCGTCGCTCTGTCTAGAGCCTGTACCGACGCTGGCATTCCCTGGGAAGGCGGCGAAGTGCCCCTCGTTGCGTGCTTGCTCGGTCGCTGTGGCGCAGCTCCGCCCGTGGGAGGGCTTGCCGTTCTCTTTATCTTCCTGACGGCTGGCTGCTTTGAAAAGAGTGGTTTTCAAGAACTGGAAACTGACCCTGATAAGATCCAGTGTGTTACTTAAGCTTTAGCGTCGAGTCTGCAGTTGTGAGAACGGCTTCTAAAGTATGTTCAGAAGTACTCTCTGTTCTGTCAGCACCAAGTGTCAGCCCTTAGAAAGCAGGGAGAGCTTCATGGCACAAATCTTGTGGGTTTCTTTTCGGTTTTGTTGTGGGTTTTTTTTGTTTTGTTTTGTTTTCCTGTGAAGAAACATGTTGTGCTGAAATTCCTTCCCCACCATGTCACAGAGTCCAACATTTAGTAAATATTGTTTTGGGAGTAATGTTCTCCGTGCTGTTTTTCTGCTGTTTAAAACGAGAGCTTGCAGTTGTTCTTTGACGACAGTACTACTCTGGATGCTGAAAACAACCAAACCAAGATGTGTGCAGTCGTGCTAATCCCAGAAGTAGTGTCCCTGGACCTGTGTGATGACCTGTAACATTTACTTTCAAAAGATAGAAATTTTTGTGGTTCGTTTTTGTTATTAACTTACTGGTCAGAAATGCGTTCTGCATGAAGCATGCTTTTTTATTTTTGTAGATTTAGTGGCAAATTTGTTAATAATCACAAGGTCTTTCATAGATTCACAAATGTCTTGACATTTGAATACTAAGTTCACAAGACAATATATTCACCTGTGCTCATCAACTAGGAGCTAAAGCTTCTAACAGTTCTTGTTGGAATATTTAGTGCCCCGTGTTACTTCTGGAATCAGAATCCAGGCTGGAATAAGTAACTTGATGTTAGTAGATTAGAAGATAGAGAAGTTTGCTTTGTGTGGGTCTTCAGTAGTATCTATGTGATGCCTGTAGAGGACATGTTTGGCTAGATGTCAGAAATTCTTGCTACTAATTGAGCCTGTCAGTTATTGCAAAATATTTTACAGGGAAAGATTGTCAAATATGACTTCATTTCCTGGTTCAATCTTCCTGCTTTTTGTACTTGTAGTATTACTACATCTCACAAATACCAGGCAGGCTTTTCACGTGGCTGTTTCACTTTTTTCTTTTTTTTTTT
>VXBZ01011466.1:127217-232657 GCA_013399135.1 Heliornis fulica | reverse complement strand
TTTTTCTTAAGGGAAAGACAAAATGAACCCTTTCTTTTTTTTGGGTTTTGGACACTCTCATCTAGTCTACTTCGGGAATAGAAGTGTACCTTTCAACTCAACAAATGAGACATATTGCTACAGCACGGCCCAGGGCAGCACAGTGCTGCAAGGAGTAACTTTTGGTGGAATCCCGACCGTCCTGCTGCTTGATGTAACATTCTTTTTTGTAAGTCCAGTTTCTGTTTCTTATATTGGAAATCCTTCTGATCTTCTCAAAAATTTGATTGTTCATAATTCTCTTATTTGTCAGGTGGGGATTTGTTTCTGAGAGTCTTCAGAATAACGAATGTGCTAAGGCCATCCTGGGAACATCTGTGCATTTTTAAAGTGTTAATAAAAGTTTATGTGGGGCAAGAGTGTCACTGCATGTTGGATGTGTAGATGTATAGAGAGTGCGTTATCATAGTGTCTGCATGTGGGGTCATGGCGAGCTTTGTAGGGGTAGCTCAAATTTCTCTTTTGTCTTAACTGCAAGAACATTTTTTCCTTACTCCAGGTTTAAGTATGGGGTACATTTTCAGGAAGGGAACACCATTGCTAACTTGTTTGTTTTTCAGAAGGAAATACAGTACTGAAAAGCTGTCATTTCACAAGTTTGTTTTTAAACCTGTATTTCACAAAGCTATCGAGGAAATAATATACTTGGTCAGCTCAGGGTATTGTAGGGGGATTAGGATTAGTTGCTAGCATGGAGACTCCTGGGCAGGCCTAAGACTTCAGTAAAGCTAATGGTTTGGTGTTTTAAGCCACCAGAGAAAAAGAACTGTAGACCTGCAGACTGGCCTGGTGAGGCTTGTGGTAGTAAAATGAGACTAAAGGGATGACATAGTTCCCGAGTTCCTGAGTCGCTGTGGAGACTTAAAACTACGTGTGTAATGTCTGAGCTGGTAATGTAGAGAGTAGTTCTGTAGAAATGGAGAGAGTTGTTCCTAAAAGCTATGTAGTAGCCTTCTTTGCGATTGGTTTGTCATGATGTTACCACAAATTCATTTTCTGAGGCTGCACAGCATTTACTGTTCTGATGGCACAGCCTTTAATAAGATTTGGTTGGAGTATTTGAGGGGGGTCGTCTTCCTTTTTTTATTTTTTTTTTATTTCATTTAATTTTATTTAAGCTACAGTGTGTGCTTTTTAGTTCCTTGCTGTTGAACTCTCCTCTCAGAGTTAGATGCCATCATCTAGGAGGCTTCTCTTCAAGTAGAGCCCTGTGGTTTATTTAGCAGCTCCTGTATTTCCACTGATGACAGTTTTATTGCATATTCCTTTAGTAATTGTCAGCTTCTGGGTTTCTGAATATTATTTCTAGGCTGGTTCCCTAAATAAGATAGGTTTATATATTGCATTGTCTTCCCACTTTAGGCAGATCCTTCTTATAACAGTAGGATACATTATCCAATTTCAACCAAAGTTTTCAAATAATTGAGAGAACTGGATATCTTGACATTCCTGCTTGAAGTGTAATTGCCGGATCAAGATCTAAATTATTACTCTCAGTGAGGAATCTCTTGTAAGAAGAAGGGTTTATTCATTGTGAAATGTGGAAATAAGCCGTGTAATCTTGACACATAGATAATCTTGAGATGTATCCTGGCTTGCCAGTTGGTATTTAAATAGATCCAAGTTACATCACAAGCACCACTTTCTAGTCAAACAGGTATGGGATGTAGGAGGGGCTAGGAGGTGAGGGCATATGCTACATATGTATAGAGAACAGGCCTTGTTACTTATGGTTCATTGCTTCATATGGAGCATAACAACTTTCTTTAATAAAAAAAAGTCTCTATGAATGACAGTGTTGTTTTGTTTATGGTTTTGGGTTTTTTTCCCCCTCGTTTTCTTAGCCTCTTTCAGACAGTGAAAATACAGAGGGGAGAAAAAAAATACACCACAGAGATCAAATATAAGTTTATGAGGATAATAAAAATTCTCATACCTGAGAAAATATTTTAGCCCTGTACAGCCTGTCTATATCACTTTTAAAAGGAAATACCGTCATAGTAATTAAGTAATGAATCATAGTGAAGTTATATTTATAAAGGGTTTTACTTCCTCTGAAGTACAACTTGCTACTTGTCCTGTCACAAACCTTTATACACTTGCAGTTCAGAAGCATTTTTGCATGCAGTGCTGTCCCTTTATAAGTTAGAAAGGGAAGGCAGATGCTCTGGTCCTTTGGTCCGAAACAGGTTGCTTTGTAGATTTGTAGTATGGTCACCACTGGCCTAGTTAACGTGGGGCAGCTGGTTTATGAAGTAGAACAATGTTTTTTGACATTCCTATGCACCTAAGAATAATTAATAATTAATTACAACATGTAAAAACAAGTGCAAAGATTCAGAAACCTTTTTGGTTTTAATTTTATTTTCCAGATTTTAATATTACTGTTTTCCATTATAAGAAAGAGATTCTGGGACTATGGTCGTGTTGCATTGGTTTCAGAAGCTGAAAGGTAAAAAAGATTTTTACCTTTACAACAAAGGTAAAAAAGGTAAAATCAGACTGATTTGATGAATCTGTTTGGGGAATGTGGAAGTAGGGACTTAAGTACTCTTCTGTCAATTAGATATGTTTGTAATTATGTGCACATATTTGTTAAAAATGTCCTCATGCTGCTGCTTTGTGTGAAATAACATCCCACTCACAGAACTTTGTGGCTCCAGTACTAAATTTGTGTGTCTGGCACTGTCATGAATTTCATTCTGCAGTTGTGGGTTAAGGAAGTGGAGATTAGAAAACAGACTGCTTGTCTGCTAATCTGTCACATACCTTGATGTTTGGAGTGTGTTTCTGTGATGGAAGGATATTAACTCTTCTGTTTATTTTGGCACAAGCGCAGTGTGTTCCTGGCGCTCCCTATGCAGCCTGTGCCATAATATTTCTGAAAGGTTTCAAAATAAAAAAGAAATGTATTGTTGTAGATTTTTAAAAGTTCTTCACTGAGTTTTAGTAATATTGCAAATGAGCTTTTGATTATTTATATATGGAACATATATATATAAAAAAACCCTATTGTAGAGGGTGATGCCCTGGGATGTTTAGATGCCTATGTATTTAAGAAATGAGTAAACAGTGAACTTCTGACTGATGCTAGTGGTTTAAGTTGTAGGAAATTCACTACTAAGCAACAGGAACAGACGGAAAACACTGTTTTGGGTATAATCCCTGTATAGTTGTGAAAAGTAGGTAGCCAAAAAAGAAAAAAGGGGGGGGGGGGGATAGAGCTTTCATCCAGTCAGCACAGGCAGCAAGATTGAAAATGCTCTCCTGCAAGCTTCCACATGGCTGTAGAGTCCTGCCTGGGAAAAACCAGTCCTTGAGAGGTCAGACACATAAGAGCCTATGTTTTTTTTCCCTGCTGGACTGTGACCTGACCCAGATTGGTCAAAATCATTGTAGATACACCTATGGATATGCTACATTTTCACCTGTATTGTCCTGTAATTACAGTCACATCATCATTGCAACATTTCTGTTTAGCAACAAATTAAAAAGGTGTACTCTGTTATTTTTTGAGGGCTACAGAATCTCTAAATGTCTCCAGCCTTGCTCAGGACTGCCATTTGTGTGAGGAGCTGGCCCTGCAGATGAGGGATTTGGTTGACTGGACAATTCTGAGCAGTCTCCAAGATGAAAGCAGAAAGGTGGAGGGAAGAAATCTTATGAGGAGGAGTATTTGACTAGGAAGCCAGTTTGTGAATCTGATCCAAGTGCAAAGTCCTGCATGTGGGTTGGTGCAATCCCTAGCACAGCTACAGGCTGGGCAGAGAATGGATTGTGAGCAGCCCTGAGAAGAAGTACTTGGGGGTCCTGATTGCTGACAAGCTCAACACGATCTGGCAGTGTGCACTAGCAGCTCAGAAGGCCAACAGTGTCCTGGGCTGCATCAAGAACAGCGTGGCCAGCAGCTGGTCTAGGGAGGTGATCCTGCTCCTCTACCTGAGAGTGAGACCCCACCTGGAGTACTGTGTCCAGCTCTGGGGTCCCCAGTACAGGAAAGGCATCGAGCTGTTGGAGTGAGTCCAGGGGAGGGCCATGAAGATGATCAAGGGGCTGGAGCACCTCTCCTGTGAGGCCAGGCTGACAGTTGGGCTTGTTCAGCCTGGAGAAGAGAAGGCTGTAGGGAGACCTAATTATGGCATACCAATACTTAAAGGGATCCTACAGGGAAGTGGGAGAGGGACTGTTCATTAGGGAGTGCAGCAATAGGACAAGGAGCAATGGCTTCAAGCTGAGGAGGACAGGGTTAGGTTAGACATTGGGAAGATATTCTTCACTCTGAGGGTGATGAGGCACTGGAACAGGCTGCCCAGAGAGGTTATGAAAGCTCCATTCCTGGCAATGTTCAAGGCCAGGTTAGATGGCACTTTGGGCAACCTAGTCTAGTGAAGGTGCCCTTCCTAATGGCAGGGGGGTGGATCTTTGAGGTCCCTTCCAACCCAAACCAGTCTGTGATTCTACAGTTCTTGCTAGGTGTCTGAACACGTGATGTGTATTCTTACGTTACTGTGGGTTTAGTGTTCCAGTAAAACGTAGTTTGGTTATTTGCTCTCACCCTGGGAGATCGTGTCCTCCCTTCTCAATATGAGACCTACCACAAGCTCCTGAAGTTAAGCATATGCTACAAACTGAAAGCCAGAGCTTTTGTAAGTGGAGAGCAGCTTTTGTATTATTACCTTTAGTTACTTCAGAATTGTTGAAGTTGATATAATTCTGTGGCATTACATCATCTGTTATTAGAGATACTTAAAACCATAACTTAATATATTCTAGTGAATCAAGATACAACCGATTGTCGACATCTTCATCAGTACCTGAAGATCTTGAATATGACAGCGTAAGTATTCTAGAGTTTTGATGTTTTTTTCTAAACTGTAAACTACTTAGTGAAATCTGTAACTTGCCATTCCACCAAGCCAAATGAATGATCCATTAAACTAGAAGACCATCTAAAGTCTGTGTAAAAATTAGTAGTACGTTCTTTACTGTTCTTTTGTAGAACCATACATAGTGTGTCTCTAACAAACTACTGCCACATCATAAACCAGTATCTTGTGTCATCGTTTTCAAGTAATTATTTTTTTTAAACTAGGAGAGGGACTATATATGTTAGAAGTTCATGAGGGAGTAAAAACAGTAGTAAATAACTTGCACTTAAATAATAGTTCAAAAACTTACATTATGTTCACATTGCAAATAATACCCAGTTGATCTTTACAGCTCATTGTCTTCCTCATGAAGATGAGAGAACCAGATGCAAATGTGAGACTAGCAATAGTGCCATGTGCTTTTTTAGTTCAGAGTAGAAGATAATTTTTTTGGCTAAACTTCCTGAAAACTTCCTTCTTTATTTATAGGGGTTTTGTTCTTGGATGACTGCTGCTTTTCGGATGCAGTAAGTATATGAAACAGAAATAGTGAGCATTTCCCATTTTGTAATTAAAAAAGGGGGGTTGCATTTAAAAATGGCTGCTTGTTTGTTGGTTTTGTTTTGTTTTTTTTCTTTGAGTAAATAGAATTTAATACAAACAGTGTTACAGGTGCCACTGGTGGTGTGGAAAAACAGTATGAAGCAAGATCAGCTTACAGGAATACTTCTTTGGGATAGTCATCCTGCCAGTAGCCCAGGGACTTCCTGATCTTGGGACAGTGTGTGAACCTAAGTTAACTTTTGGCATTCATATGGATTCTGAGTTAATAACTAGGCTCTAGGCTTTTACGCTTCAAAGAGTACTGTGTGGGTGTTCCTGTGTTTGAAGCCAGTAGAGCCCTGGGCAGAAAACAGTGTTTCCTGGCAAGGATTTCTGTGGAGAGGTGGTTTAGTTGGGGCTGGAATTGACTAACTAGGAAAAGCCCATCTCACTGTTTCCCAGAAACCCAGTGTTAGATGTTTGATGTTGGTTATTTGTATCTCTTGGGGCCTAGTAAATCATGATTTATTTTTTTAAAAGATCAATGTCTAGCTTGAGTACATTGAAACAACAACAAAAAGGACAGATCAACTATGTCACTCAGTGGATTGAGAAATTGGTGTATGTTCAGAAACTACACTCCCCAAACCCCAAGGATATTAAGTAGACTGACCATGTGCTTTTCTGTCTGTGATGCAGTGATGATGAGATTCATGAGAGATGTGGTGAAGATGCCATACATTACCTTGCCTTTCAGCGTCACATCATCTGTTTGTTGATCGCTGTCAGCATTTTGTCTGTGTGTGTCATATTGCCTGTCAACCTATCAGGTGATCTACTTGGTAAGTTTCTCCTTTTTTTTTTTTTGTATTCTGAGAAGAATTTTGTGGTTTATATCATTGCAAAGTTAATATCAAGCTAGACAGTCTCTTTTTGTTCTCTTCTGTCTTGGTTTGCAGATCAAAACTGGACAGACCTCACAGAGACTTTGTCAGTGCTGACTAGACAAAGAATTAACTTGGTGTTTCTTTCAGCCCAATCCTGATTATGTCTGCCAGTGTGACACCTACTTCTCTTCATTGTTATTCAACAAATTTATTAAGCATGTCTGCTGTTCAGGTTGCTAATGAGAATACTGGTGGACAGAAATCTGTTAAATCCCATTTAAACCTTCTTCCTCTTTTGGTAATGAGCCCTTATAAGCCCATTTTATACCTGGCTTTGTGTCACTCTTGTCAAGTTCATGTGTACAGAGTTGTTTAGCGTCATCCATCTCTGTGAAAAATGATGCAATAAAAAGCAATAATTCCATTGGTTTTCCCAAAGACCTCTCAAGTGGAGTATGTGCTTGTATTTTGTTCTTATACCACAACAATTGTACCCTATTCTGTGTACTGCCTTTGCTGATATTTGACCCTATAATTCATTCTCTTCTATAGTCCTTAATAATGTGGCCCAGTTCTTGTTTTCCATTTACTCCTACCTTGTTTTAATGACCTTTGTGACTTGGCCCTTGTCTGTGATGGGACACGTTGTACCCATGCCTTTTTTCTTTGTGGAACTGCCATCTGACAGTCCTTTCATGAACTCTCTTGGGAAGTCTCTGCATTAGCATCTGCTTTTGTAAGGCCCATTGCTGTTCTCCCTCTCTCTCCCCCACTCTTTTTTTTTTTCTTTTTTTAATTCTTTCAAATAACCCTTTATCATTTCACTGTCATTTCTCCTTCCTTGCTTTCTATCTCTGTGTTCTCAGACAACATCCCTAGTTTTACAGAATCAAATCCAACACAACTGGTCTCCTTGTTGCTGTCCTCAACTCCTTTGTAAAGAGAGATATAACAGTGGCTTCAAAGAGTTTGTAGGATGTAATTTCCTTTTCTGGTGTAGTTACTACCTGTATATTTATTCCAGAATGGATTTTGTAACACTCATCAACTGGTGTGCGCTGCCCTTCTCTAACTACAGTTGGATAGAAGTCTAGCATCTTGGATAACAATAGATGGTCTTTAATTCAGACAGTGGAGTGTGGCTGGTTTTCAAAAGCAGGAGAATACAGATTCTGTTTTCCTGCATTAGTTTTTGTGATGCTAGGCAGTGCAGCTGGAAAACAAATAAAAATTTTAGTCCACGTCCCCTTACACAAAATCAACATATGGTAGGTTTGCAGTTCTTACTGTTCTGCTGATTTAATTTGCTGTGTGGCTTTATCTTCTATGCTAGAAGATAGTTTAGCTATCCAGATACTTAGCTCTTTTTCCTTTGTCAGCATGTACTCAATTTTCACGTCATTCATTATTGTCTCTTAAAATACTTGATAGTCTGGAGAAGTAAAAAAATGAGAAAGTTTATATGGCATGTTTTAGTAAAGTTATCAGTACTGTTTTGTCAATGCTGAATTAATGTAGTTTGACATCTGAGATAAGGAATCAGTAAAAATGGTATGAAAATGTGAAGGAAGCGTGTTCAAATCCCTACATGATATTGTTAATGGACACGAAGGGAGATTGGAGGGAGAAAGGGAACTCCTGCAAAGGTCTAGTAGTCAGATTTTTAAAACAGTGTATTATTTATCTTGATGGGTTTAATGTAGTGTAATCCCATGGGATTGTTTTTGTGGGGTTTTTATTCCAACTTTAAAATGCAACAGCATGTGAGCCAGCATCAATTATCATTCTATGTCCTTTTAGCAATGAACACACTCAGCATTAAAAAGTGGCATATCATGATTTTGTAAAAAAACAAAAAAAAACCCACCCCAAAAAAAACAAAAAAACCCCAGCCAACCAAAAAAAAAAAAACCCCAACCCCTCCCAACCCTCTTCCACACCCCCCTAAAACCCAATCAAAAAAAGAGCAAACTTTCTGGTAGTTTGCATATTAATGTCGCAGCAGTTAATTATGCTACTTGCTTTTGTTCTTCTTAGATAAAGATCCCTATAGTTTTGGAAGAACAACAATAGTAAACTTACAAACTGGGTAAGTAGGACTTGAAGAGTACTTTTATATCCTTTTCCTCCCTTAGTCTCTAAACACATGAATTGATACTTGCATCATGGCTCTTTGGGTAGTAATTACGTATTCAAACTTCATCAACTGAAACTGGGATATGTTCTGCTTCAGGCTATGCAGTTACAGTGCTGATAAGAAATATGGAGACTTGGCTTCTACTTTATCAGCTCTTCACACACCACGTTTCTCTTGGCTAATGGCTGCATGTCTAGCAATATTATTTTCAGAGATTTCCACATTAAAAGGAACTATGCTCCAGAAGGAAAATAAAAGTGACAGCTTTACTAAAATGTGTAACCCAGATGACTTATTCTCTCACGTCAGATTTATGTGTGTGCATCTCTCTCCCATATTAGATCATAATTAAAATTACTTCTATGTGTGTTAAAAACAATCTGTGAAATAGTTGAGATACACAGCTCTACAGTTTTTCTGTTTTGTTACTTGATCAATCCACATCTGTCTATGCTGCTGTGTCAAATAGAGTTTCTGCCAATGTGCTTTTTATAGCCATGTTATGAATCTTGGTAGCTAGTGGGGATTTTTTGATTGTCTGGGCTTTTTCAGTCTGTAAAATAGATTCCTGTATTCTAGGTTAATTGTAATTATTAAAGCTCTTTGCAAAACTGAAGAACTGTTCACAGAACAGAATTTCTGTAAGCTTTGAGGAAGGAGCTATCGGAGAAGCAGAATTTATTCTAGTTTAGGCTTGTTTTAATTTAAGTAAAGATTGTATCCAGGCAGAGTTCTGTTATCCGCTCAGCACAGTAACTAATAAGGCCATTTGAGAAAACCATCTTGGCAAATAGCATGGTGTGTGCTATTGGTCATCTGAATGAGAAGGTGTGAGCCAAATGCCTAAAAAGTATCTATGTCATGGAATATCTGTTTTCTTTTAAGGTGTGTTACACGTAGAATTTTATAAGCAAGGAACCCTAATGGCTTTCCAAATCATCTGTATAGGTGTGACTGACTAGCACTATTTTTTTTTTTCTCTCTGATGAGAGGTTCCAATCTGATTAGTGTTTTGATGGCTACTTGTATCAGGTGGACAATTACTTTTTCCTTTTCCTCATATTAATAATGTTTTGTCTAACAGTAATAACCTCCTTTGGCTGCACACGGTTTTTGCTGTTGTTTACCTGATTCTGACTGTTGTCTTCATGAGACATCATATGAAGTATGTCACATATAAAGAAGAAAACACAGTAAGTTCCTGTATTGGGGTGAAAAGAGTCACATAGTGTGTTTGCAAATGGATAATGTTAAAACCCATACTGCTGTCTCCTGCTTGCTAGAATGTGACATAAGTATGAAGGAATCCACCAAAAGCAAAGCTCTGCTGAGTAAACTGAGAACAGATAGAAAGAAGGGGGCTGGGGAGAGATTAGTGAAATTTTGGTGTAACCTAGCACCACACTTACCTTATACACTTGTTTAGATGCCGCTCCCAAAAAAAAAATCCTGTCACTTTTCCCCTCTGCAAGACAGCTGCTTGTCCTGTCAGTGCCTTCCTTATATTCTTGTTTTCTCACCCATGTGGTTTCTCAATTTTAGAGCTGTATTTTTCTCTTACAGGTTAAGTGCACGTTGTTTATAACTGGTCTTCCAAAAGATGCAAAAGAAGAGACAATACAAGAGCATTTCACGTAAGTTTCATCTTTGAGTGCTGCAATTGGGAACAGGAGTTTTAAAATTGTCCTAGTAATTTTATGTGCTCAAGCAGAAGTGTGTTTTACTTTTGCACTGTTCAAAATTCTTATTATAGCATTTGTGTTCTAAAAGCAGGTCTTACACCTTAGATGGAATTGAGAAAACACTGTATTTCAATAAAGTTAGTTACCTGACCTTAAACTGAGAATCTGAGGAAGTGGCTGTGTATTTGCACTTTTTGCTAATGCCCCCACTGGCCTTTACTTTGGGAAGAACACTACATGTCTCAAAGTAACTTTCAGCAGTTGTGTCTCCAAAGTTGCCACTGTAATCACTCATTTCATTTCTGAATAAGGTATCATATACAGTGATGCTTTTTGAAACAGTTTCTTCATTGCATTTCCTGCTCTTACTCTTCTCACCTACTACTTATTTTCAGTGCTGCATACCCAACCTGCACTGTCCTGGAGGTCCAGCTTTGTTACGACGTAGCCAGGCTTATTGGCCTCTTCAAAAAAAGGTACTCCAGTTTGTAATCTGCTTAAGATTAGCATCATTTTATGAATGCTTTGCCAGTATTTAATCAATGTATACCAGTAGTACTAAGCTTGCATTTACTAGACATGAATTCTAGTTCTGGTGTGGACTTCATAAAACCACAGAATACCCTGAGTTGGAAGGGACGCATAAGGATCATAGAGTCCAACTCCTGTCTCCACACAGGGCCAGCCAAGTCAGAGCATGGCACTGAGTACATCATCCAGATGATTCTTGTGTTCAGTTAAGCTGGGTGCTGTGATCACTTCCCTGGGGAGCCTGTCCCAGTGCCCAACCACCCTCTCAGGAAAGAACCTCTTCCTAATGTTCAACCTAAACCGGCTCTGTGGCAGCAGGAATATATGTTGTTCCCATGCTAGTGTAATAGAGCAGGTCTGGAGTGAAACCTCTTTTACACAGAAGCTTTTAGAAGGTGGCACTTTAAAAAGTGACCAGCATTGATGGACCCCACAGCCTTCAAAATCAGCTTCCCAGGGGATTTTACAACTAGTTCCCTGAGCAGCCCAAAATCTGCTTTCTCCATATCTAGTGTTGGAGGTTGGGAGGCAGTTTTCCACCTCTTGCTGAGGATTTTCAATTCCACTACTTCATGGTCACTATGGCCAAGACAGCCACCTACCTTCACTTGCCCCCCCACTGCCCCAAAGCCCTTCTTTCAGTTAAAACACAGGTGAATGTAAGAGGAGTTGTGGGGTTCATCCTGTTTCTAGGTGTGATATGTTGTGTGTTGTGTAAGATAAGCTTTGTCTTGCTGATTTTTTACATATATATGTATATGTAGTTATTTATTGTCAGGCAGTGCAAAGTAGAAAATCCAACTGTTGAATTAATAACTGTAGGCTATATATTACTATTACTAATTTGAAAATAAGTTATTCTAAGTAGCCAAAATAAGGTATATGTATATCTTTGTCAACTGATTAGGTTTTTTATCAGTCTTTGACATAAGTTATTCTTTTGGGAATTATATTCTTCTTAAGCTTGGTGCTGATACTTATGCTTGTGTGTTGTTGTGGTTTTGTTTGATTTGTTGGTTTTGGGTTTTTTTCCTCCAAAATGTGTGGATGTAATTTTCTGTCCAGAAAACAGGCAGAAAAAAGCCTAACTTACTATGAACACCTGCATCAGAAGTACAGCAAGCGGGTCCAGATCAACCCAAAGCCATGTGGACAATTCTGCTGTTGTGAAATGAGAGGATGTGAAAGGGTAAGAGATTGTGTTTGGTTTTAGTTACCGGTAAGTAGAGAGTCGGTAGAATAGTTTAGTTTTAGAAGAGTAGTAGAATAGTTTTTGTGTGACAACTTGAGTTATTTCAAAATACTCTTTATTCTTGTATTGCAGATGGCTCCTCCTTCATGTTTTTGTACTGTACAGCACAGGAATTCCCCAAAACTTTTGAAATGTAATCTTTTTTTTTAAAAAAAAAAAAAAGAAAAAAAAAAGGGGAAAGTTTCCTGTTGGTTTGTCCTTGCATTCTGGCATGATTTGTAGTTTGTGGAAGTAGTGTGAGGAAGAGAGGCTATGGTTTGTGTAAGCTGTATTTTAATGACAGTATTAGCCATCAGCTACTCAAATGTAATGGTCATGAATTTCCTGACAGGAGGATGCTGTTGATTATTATACCAAAGTTAAAAATGAACTGATGGAAGAATATTCAAAAGAGGAACAAGCTGTTCATAATAACCCATTGGGAATGGCTTTTGTAACATTTCAAGAGAAATCCATGGCAACCTAGTAAGTTCTGTTTGCTGCCTTATTTGTTCTCTTTGACTGTAACAGTACAATTGAACTCTTGTTTGTGTTGCTTGTTTGCTTATGTTGGTTCTTCCTTCCTTCTGCTTCGCTGTCCTGTGGATTTGGTCCGTTTGCTTTCTGGTAAGTTTCCTAATAATTGTGCATCAACCTCTGCTTTGTGTGAAGAGGATACCCAAGGGACTAGACATTTTTGGGATAAGGAGCCTTTCTCTTCTGAGTGGGATACAGTCTATCGGTGTAGGTTAATAGGAGGGCAGACTAATTTGCTTTTGGACTACAAGTCCTTGATTAATCCTTTCTTTTTTTTTTTTACTGTGCCAGTGGTCTAATTGCCAGCTGTCACAGTGGGTGCAGATTACACTGCCAGTTAGTCATCTCAACAAAGCTGAGTCAGTGACTCACCTGGCTGTAGATGATAAACACATTACTTGTCTCTCTTGCTTGTTATTATGGGGGTGTGTATAGGCCTAATATCAGAAGTTGTTTGGCTCTTTTTGCTCAGTCATTTGTAGAGAACATGCATGTAACCTCCTGGTTTTGGTTGCCAGTTTGTGTCAGTAAAATATACTCACAAAGCAGGTGAAATAAAGCAGAGCAATATTTGTGTAGCAAAAATAATGCATCACCCTTCATAGCTCTTCTGTTTCAAGTTGTCTGTGTCCCTTTGACCTTTAAGTTGCATTAGGGACAGTCTTCCAGGCATATTACCCTTTTTTTCCTTTTTATTTTCTCCAAAGAAGTATAGGGTATAGAATTCCTAGCAAAAATTTGAGATGCTGGAGAAAGTTTTGTTTGCTGTTCTGAGTAGTGATTATAGGTGGTGAAATCTGCCTTTTTTCTAATTTTGTGGTGTTATGCACTGTATTTAATAATCTAGAGCATGAAATACTGTTTTAAGATGGGAAACTGTTCTTTCATCTAGCTGCTAATTTGGCACATGCAATTTTGATGGGATAGTTTCTCCTTGGGCATGAGTTCTGAGTTGCACTGCAGTTGTGAGTGCAGTTATCAAAAAGATTTTGTTTTGTTTGACTTGGAATTGACGTGGAGGCCTCTACTTTTTTTGAAAATTAGATTATGTACAAAGCTGAGGGTACCATCAAATTAGAAAGTTATTTGGTGCCATCCTGAAATAGGATGTGAGAAGCAGGAAGCCAGGACAGAGGTTCATAGAGTTCAGTTGTTGTAGAAGCTTGGTTAATGGTACTACTTGGTAGTATGGCTGGTAGGGAGGAAGCTTGCTTTATATGTATTTTTAAAAATAAACTGTCAAATTATAATTAACTTTTTAAAGTACCTGCTGCTGCAAGATACTGGCAATTTGACATCACTACTTGAGTTCTGGTAAGGTTTTCGGGCTTATTTTTGTTTGGTTGGTGTTCCCATGTGTGTTTCTTTTTGTGCTTTTTAACAAAAGAAACCCTAAACAAGCGTGTTCAGGAATTTTAAGTATAACCATTCAAATGCAATCGATTATACAATACCCTGAGTTGGAAGGGACCCATAAGGATCATCGAGTCCAACTCCTGGCTCCACACAGGACCAGCCAAGTCAGAGCATGGGACTGAGCACATCGTCCAGATGCTTCTTGAACTCAGCCTAGCCGGGTGCTGTGACCTCTTCTCTAGGGAGCCTGTTCCAGTGCTCAACCACCCTCCCAGTAAAGAGTCTTTTCCTAATGCGCCACCTAAAACTGCCCTGTGGCAGCAGGAGTATATGTTGTTCCCATGCTAGTGTAATAGAGCAGGTCTGGAGTGAAACCTCTTTTATACAGGGACACAGACAGTTGTACTGTCTCTCACTATATGCCTAGCAGTTCTGTAGCTGGGTCATGATAAATCTTTGAATGCATTTATTCTGTGCATGTTTAAATCTTGTTTAAATATGTTGATAGTCAATCAACTGATAATATATTAGAAGATAAAATTAAGTATTGTGATTACCTCTTTCATCCACTCCTAGAAGAATGTTTTGAGTCGTGACAGTATCAGCATGATAAAAAAAAAAGTTCTGACTATTGGTACTCAAAGCAAAATTACACTAGTGCCAAGACTAGCCAATGATACAAGTGCAGACTAATCCTTTAGTTTGCTTTGACTTGACAACAGCTGTAACTACATTAAGAGGTGTTTGGCTGTCTTTATTTTTTCTAATCTTATCAGGCATTGATACTTTTTTTTTTTAATACACACAGCAATTAATAATGGTGTTTCTGTTGCTAGAAGCACTGATCAGCTCAAACAGAGACTGGTCTTTATTTCCAGCTTTGTCAGATCTCAAAGACCTGTGGTAGTAATTGTTATATGCTGGCCGTTACATGCATAGTGTAATGTTATGTTGTTGTGTAAGTACTATCTTGATCTCTGGTTATTAAAAGGCAAACCCATCTCCCACCCCCTTATCAATATTCCCAGTCTTTCTCGCTTCATATGCAGCATTTTCAGGTGTAAAATTTTGGAAAAATCTTCCTCCTTTTTCTTTACAGTATCCTCAAGGACTTTAATGCCTGCAAATGTCAGAGTATTAAGTGTAAAGGAGAACCCCAGCCATCATCGTACAGCAGGGATCTGTGTGTATCAAACTGGGAGGTTACGTACGCCCCTTATCCTGAGAATATTTGTTGGTAAGATTCCTTCTTATGTGCATTTATTTATGACAATGCAGGTTTAGAATGGGAGAAGGGGGATGAATACATTTTTCTTTAGCTCTTAACTAAGACTTTCTGTAGCATTTGGATGTGGCTGATTTGCGTCTTTATTTCCATTATTTCTGTTCTTCATTGGACATGGGGAGGACTCACAGGAGCTGACTGGAGTTTTACCGCTCTAAAGTTCTGGTACCTGCATTTCCTGTTAGCTTAAAAAATGAAAATCAGCTTCTGTGCCTCAGTGTTTCCTTTTTCTGGGTTTGATGCATATCTACTGTTGAGATTTGAGGAAAGCGACCCGGTGTTAGTGCTGAGTATTCTCCCAAATATGTATATTTTTTTTGAGTTGCCACATGACAAGTATAACTTCATCCACTCTGAACTACAGTCTTTTAACATGGCTTCAAGCTGAATGAGGGCAGGTTTAAATTAGACACTAGGAAGAAATTCTTTACTATGAGGGCGGTGAGGCCCTGGCACAGGCTGCCCAGAGAAGCTGTGGCTGCCCCCTCCTGGGAGTGTTCAAGGCCAGGTTGGATGGGGTTTAGGCAACCTGGGCTAGTGAAGGTTTCCCTGCCCATGGCAGGGGGATGGGACTAGATGGGTTTTGGGGTCCCTTTACCACCCAAAACATTCTGTGATTCTATGATCTTTTTATTGAGCCAGTATATTTTTGGATTTTACCACCAATTACAGGAGAGTCTCAGAAAACAGATAAATGCTTTTTGAATTAAACTGTTTTGGTGCTGTCTTCTGTTGTGATTATAGGCTAAAAATGACTAAACATTTTCCAATTGCTTTATAAGTAAGTTAGGTTTTGATCAGTATAATCCCCTGGTCATATGACAGTAAACGTGTCGTAACACTTACGTTGCCTGAACTGAAATGTCAGATGAGACACAAACATGCAGAAGTTACTGTATTTCATCCATATATAACTTAAAGCCATTTTTTATTTATTTCTAATAATTGAAGTGTTTTCTCTAAAACTACAATTCTGCAGTTGAGAACAAAGTTCAAAATCTTTAACCATAAAGCAAATAAGTGTGATCTTCAGTTGTGTCTCCTGCAGCTGTGTTGTTGAGATGTGAAATAAAAATCTCTTCCAAGCTGCTTTCTAAGTAGGGTCAGTTTAATCTGCCCTTCTCACGAAAGGGTTCTTGCATGTGTGTGTGGTTCATTTCCTCTTCTTCCACAAGCACTGTCTTATGCACACAGAAAGTTATCATTGAGACTCAGTGGGTTGAAACACAGAGCTTGTCTAAGTATCTCTGAGAGGAAAATATGGTGGGGTTCTGGCTTTCCTTAGTACTTCCATATTATTAAACAGTGGAAGTGTTTTATCTGAAACTTTGACTACATTAGATGTGTTCATGTTATGAAAGACTAAATGTGCTCTTCAAGCACAATTTGTGTTATGCAAGGAAAGTTGTACAGACTTCTTTATTCCTAATAACACCTAGAACTTGTGTATTGGTTTGTTATATAAACTTGGAGACTATGAAAGCTCAACTTAGAGAAACGCCTGTTACTTGATAGATAGTATTTATATTTCAACAGCAACTACTTACTGTGCTTGTTTCTGCCCTTTCTATTTTTGCAGGAAAAATCTTTCAGTGCGTGGACTGAAATGGTGGTTCAGATGGGCTTGCATTAACTTGCTGCTTTTTATTGTGCTGTTTTTTCTTACTACTCCTTCCATAATAATCTCAACCATGGACAAGTTCAATGTCACTAAACCTATTCACTACCTTAATGTGAGTATCACCATATGTTTGGATATAGCTGTTTATCAGACCAGAGCGTTCATGAACTGGTAGGTGTGTAGTAAGACAGTGAAGCAAAGACTTAGCTAAGTGCAGTTGGAATTCTCAGGATTGTTTTATGAAACTGCTTATTAAAAAGTATACATCCAGAATCAAGTCTTTAGTCCTCTTTTGTTCCTTGATAGTAGGCTGATGTAACTTCATCTGAAATTTTACGTTACTATAAATGTTGTGTTTCTTTGTAGTAAAAAAAAATTGCAATACAAATTGACAAAATTCTAAATTTTGTAATCAAAAACTTTTGCCAAAAATAGAATTTCAACTTGCATTTTGATTTTTTTTTTTTTAAGTGGAAATCAGATTTTAAACTCTGAAGTAAAATGTTGTGGTCATATTTTGCTTTTTGTATTCAAAACAGGATGGGATATATATCTGGTCCTAACCTGACTGCAAAAAAGTCTGTTTCAAACTGTTCTAAATACTTCCCCGAGCTAGTGTAAACTACATAAAAACTACTTGTGAAACTTCACTCTCATGAAATCTAATTCCCAATCCTACTTTTGTTTTTTGTCTTGCACACCAGTGCTGAGCACTTGCTTTCTCTGCCTCTGCATATGATTTAAACAGTCCAATCTGCTACAATTTACAAAAAGCAAAATATTGCAGCCTCTCTTCTACCACAGCTGCATTAAAATAGTTTTATTACTTTTTTTTTTTTCCTGCCCCCACTAGAATCCCATCGTCAGTCAATTTTTCCCAACGCTCTTGCTTTGGTCCTTCTCAGCTTTGCTACCAACAATTGTCTATTACTCAACTTTACTGGAGTCTCACTGGACAAAGTAAGCAAGATTTTCCTATGTCTTGGCCTTATCAGCTGAATTACTAAAACAAATGGAGAAAGTGCATGTCTGTCTTGGAGCTCTTAAATCCTTAAGTCTTGTAGCAGGGAATGTCATGTTTTTGTCTCTTGCTAGTGTTATAAGCAACACTCTGTAGTTTCAGTAGTTTATAATCAACACAGCAAGTGTAATCTGAACACATGATTTGCTTATGCTTCCCTCTCTGTCTCTTTATGTTTAATCAGAAAAAAAAAAAAGTCTAAGCAGCCTAAGGGGGTGTAGCTACAGTGGGAGCCAGTAAGTGCTTCTGATAACCATAGCTGGCTTGCTCTCTCTGAGAGGATAGGAGGTGTGGGTTTGGATCCCCTCCAGGCTGAGAACATCACAGAACCCCAGAATCCCACTTGAACAGAAAGTATTCCAACTGCTGGCATGGTACTTATAAAAAGGGCTTCCATCTTTTTGTTGTTGTATGTGGGGAAAAAAAAAATATGGTCTGGATGTAACTCTTAGTGCACAACTGGGTTGCTGTTGGATATTGTTAGTGGTGATCTGAGAACCTATGGGACCAAAACCCAGCAGATGTGTCTGGAGTGCACTGGTCATACCTGAAAACCTTGCATCAAGACATGCTGTGAATTTGGAGAACCCGCCACACTTTGATTTAACATACCATGTTTCAGCCCCAATTTAGTCACCTAGAAGCAGAATACTGCACACTGAACCCCAGCTTCACTCTTTTTTTTTTTTCTCTTTCCTTCCTGTAATGCCTGCAGCCATGCTTGTTTTCATATTTTAAGGTCAACTATTTGAGTTGGTAATATTTAATAGCATGTAGGAAGCCATGTCCAGAATGTATTCATCAAAGCTGTATGCTTTTCTCAGGTTTTTTTGGATGGGGTTTAGGGTTTTGGGGGGGATTTTTTTTGCGTAGTTGCACAAGGCATGTGAACTTTGAGCCCTTCTCAGTTGAAATAGTTTTCTAAAGTCACTGATGATCACATCTGATTTCAAGCCTCAGTGTAGTTATACTGATGCATCCCACGGTTGCCTGAGGGCTCCATGGTCCTAAAATAAAACCTCTGTGATTTTAATGTCCTATGAGATACCACCTTTAGCAGTTTGAAATACAGCAATTGCTGTGCTTTTCTGGCAACAGTGTGTTGATAGATAGATGTTCCTGCTACTGTAGTAGGGGTATAGTGTTAGTAGGGTCATGTTGTTTCCAAAAACTTGACACTTGGCAAGGACAGCCAAGTAGCTTGTCTAAACGTCTGGCTTCTTGTCAGTAGTGCCCTTTTACAAACCATCTAATCCTTCTTGGTATCAGCACTTTGTAAACAAAGAGCTGTTTGTTTACAAGCTGTTGTGAGATGTGAGTATTGCTAGATGAGAGACCAGCTGTGATCGTCACATATCCTCTTGCTGGAGGTGCAGACATGAGTGATGCTGACCCAGAGTGTGGGTTGAGAAATGTTTTCTTTGCTCAAGATGATACTGAGAGCTTGGTTGGTACAAGTTATAAACATCTCAAAGATGTTTGTTCTGTGAGTTATCTTGTAGCAATGTGATATGGTAGGGAAAATTGAAAGTCTGGCAGGTGCTGAAATTTTCTGGCCAAGATCCTTCATGTGTGGAAGTCTTTTGTAAGAGTTTCTTATTCTTAATCTTTTTATTTTGGTAGGTCTGCAGAGAACAGAATAATGATGCATAAAGTATACATATTTTTGATCTTCATGGTATTGATTCTGCCCTCCCTTGGCCTGACCAGGTAAAGAGTCTTAGTTTGACAGAAAAACGTTTAAGTATTCTTATCATATGAAACAGTTCACTTGTTTTCTAGTTGCTAGCTGAGATACAGCTGAGGTAGTCCCACTCCCTCTAGTGTGCATGGTCATTTTGTTGTTGCCCATTAGATGTCAGTGTTCATCCTTCATCATCAGAGGATGTCATGGTCTTTGAAGTTTGGGAAGGCTGACCTTGTAGCAAAGTTAATCCCTTGTAGGATCAATGACTAACTGAAAGTTGCCAGCCATATAGCTGAGAACCCAGTTTCCTGACTGTGTCTTGTACTTCAACTATAGTTGTCCTTTTCTTTCCACCTTTACAGTATTGGACTGTTTTTCCTGGTTAAGTGGATAACATGTATTTGTCCTGTCTATACAATGACTGATAAAAATTATTCACGAAAACTTTAGTGTGAAGTAGACATTTGTTTTCTTTGATGCTATATCTTTTTTCCTCATTTCTGACTATCAGTAGCTGTGATAAGCTGAAGTAGCGTTCAGGTTACTTGATTAAATTCTCTCTACGTGTTGTCCTGATCTGAACTACTTAGAGAATCAGTTTTACACAGTACCAAGCTGCTGAAGACTGAATTACATTAACCATCTTTCTTGCAGCCTTGACTTTTTTTTCCGTTGGCTGTTTGACAGAGAGTCATCTGATTCTGCAGTTAGACTCGAGTAAGTATTAGCCACCCTTTGCTAAAGGAATACTTGGGACTTGGGTTCTTTTACTGCTGACTAACCTTGGATAGTGTTGATTAACATTTTCTCAGGAATGGTAGCCTCTTTGACGGTTTTGATCTTCTGAATAAGGGGAGATGCAAGTTATTTTGCTCTGAAGACATCCATACCTTTTTCTGTGCTAGCTAATATATCCAAGCATTCAGGAGTTGTTTTGCCCAAACCATACACCTTTTGTAGGAGACCAAAAAAGAGGATGGTATGATACAGGTGACGAGACCAGAAGACGGTATCGTTCACAGGGGATCTTCTTATGGATTACAGTGAGACCAAATAGCTGCAGCAGTTCTCTGGCTAAAACCCACTGACTCTTGATTTTTAAGAAACATGAACTTGTTTTATACCAGCATTGCAATTATGAAGATATAGGTTATTATAAGCTCTTGTGACTGTGTCTAGAGGGAAAGGATAGAAAACTATTATTAAGACATTAGGTTTCCAAATGCTGTTTCAAAATCATTAACAAGATGACAATTAGTTACTAAACTAGAAGACACAATTATTCCATTGCAGTCTTATCTTATCTTGGTTGGGGTTGTTGTTGCAGACATCAAAAGATGCCTTTGTCATCTGTCAGCCACCCATTAGACTGCTGTATCTTTTCATGAACAGTCTATTCCTCTTCCAAACTGCAACTCAGCCAGGTTCCTGCAGCATGCTATACTCACTGCATGTATAGCTATGTACTACTCTCAGTAAGGTAATCAGAAGTCTTTTAGCCACTTCTTATGGTGTCCTATGCTTATAGTAAGAGAATTCCAGAGGCTGTAGGAATCCGCTATAGTGTATGTGCTATATTTGCTTCTTGTTCAGTGTCTGATATATTTCCTTGCAGATGTGTCTTTCTGCCTGACCAGGGAGCCTTCTTTGTGAACTATGTGATTGCTTCTGCTTTCGTTGGTAATGGGATGGAGCTGCTGCGCCTGCCTGGCCTCATACTTTACACCATACGCATGATAATGGCCAAGTCCACAGCAGAAAGGAAAAATATTAAACAGGTATTAGAGCCCCTCCTTAGCAAAGGACAGTTAAATCACTGGTCTTTATCAGAAACTGTGTGAGTCCCCATCCTTCATACCACTATCATCTCCTGATATCTCTCTCTGGTTTTGTGTGGGTTTTTTTTGTTTTGTTTTGTTTTTTTGGGGATGTGGGGTTTTTTTTTTGACTGTTTCATCCATGACAATGTCATACTCCCTCTGTTTGCAGCCCAAATAATGGGGAGTTATTTGTTCAAGTCAGAGATGGTCAAAATCAAAGCCCAAGCTCTGAACTTCAGGTCGTGTTCTCTTCATAGTTCCAAGTCAGAGTTTTATGAGTTGGGTTTTATAGGATAATTCTAATTTTATCTTATAGTCTGAATTGCAGGTATTTTAAAATTTAAATCTGTCTATAGTAAGTTTCTTCTGTCAGCCTCTAGGCGCATACAACTTACTTTAATCCAAACATGCACATAGAAAAAAATATGCTTGCTGTCTGTATTCCATATTAAGTGGTGGACTTTCATTTCCAGTTGATTTCTTCTTTCTTTTTTTCTTTTTTTTTTTTTTGTATTTTTGAGGGTGGGTTCCAGTTTGAAAAGATTCTTCTAACAGTCACTTCTGATAACTGTTGTATATAATCCCTTGTTCTGGTTGATGCGATTTACATAGATTTCCTCATCCCAAGAGGAAAAAGTGTAATACTGGCCCCATCAAAGCTTTGATCTCTTGAGCTTTCCTTACTGGGAAGGCCGACACAAAGAACAGCACAGGTTCAATGAAATCTGTGGTGAGATGAAAGTTCTGAATTTGACACAATTACTCTGCATTGTGGTTTCAAGTAGTTACTTCATGAAGATGAAAACAGATCACTTGGGGAATTACTTTAAGGCTGTGGAAGAAGCAGCATATTTTCTGTAAGTACAGACACTTAAAACACATAATACTTCATCTCTCTCTGATTCTGTCCCTTATGCTTTACAGGGAAATGACTGGTCTCATAGCACAAGAAAAGAGAGAGGGGGAATTTTCCTTCAGAGAATCTACTCTTAACTCCTGACACATTGTGACAGATGACATGAGTGTTTTGGGTGTTCTGTTTTTGTTCCTAGCAACAAGCGTTTGAATATGAATTTGGAGCAATGTATGCCTGGATGTTGTGTGTATTCACTGTCATCATGGCCTATAGCATTACGTGTCCCATCATTGTCCCGTTTGGTAAGTGTTCTGATGAGCTGTGGGCACTGTGGGAGCGAGGTGGGGGCACGTGGGAGGTTTAGAAGGCCCAGTTCTGCGTTCTTATTCCAGTTCAAACGTTGATAATTCTTAGGACTTGGATCCAAGGTTCCTTCCCTTCTTGTGGAAAAAATATGGCAGAAGAAGGTGACTTAGCTCTTCTACTGCCTTTAGAAGTCAAAAATACATGCAGTGTTGATTAGATGTTTATTTTATTTAAGTCTGACTGTATGGGCTCTAGTGGTGTTTTTAAGAATTAAGAGTAGGAGTTTAGGTGGGCTTTAAGTATGAGGGGATTATTTTTATCTCTGGGTTCTTGAGATCTGGGGAAGTAAGTTGGAGACAGTACCTAACCTGGAGATCCATCTTAAGCGGACAGGCTTGACTTGAGACATTCTGATTCTCAAATACTTTAGGCATGTTTGAAAAAACTTCTGTCCTAAAATCTGATGTTTGCAAAATGAAGCACAAAAATAGGTGTGTTAATCTAGTAGCAAGAGGCTGGAAAACTACCTGTTCTGCATTGCAAACCATTTATCTAAAAATCCACATCCTGAACAGGGGGAAAAAAAAGGTGAGGGGGTGGCCTGTGGTCATCACTGTGCAATGGACAGTTGTGTGCTCCATGGCCATGACCCCAGGGATACTGCCCAATGATGTGCTGGCTGCTTTGCTGGGACATGGTCTTGGTGAACACCGTAGCCACCCTTTGACAGGAGAAGGAAATACTGTGTGCTCTGGTAGATTTGCTGGCTCAGAACAGCAGTTAACTGGGAGTTTGGGGTGTGTGGGTGGAGCACAGCTGCCTTGTGGTGAGATGGAGCTGCAGCTGTACAGGATCCTGAGAAAGTCTCCAGATCTGAGTCACAGACCTCCTTTTTCTGGGCTGTTTTCTCTTATTCAGTTGGCTTACCTCTGTCCCATGAGCAAAACTTATCACTTCTGCCTTAAGTTGCCTAAATGTCTGGCTTTGAGAGCTCTTGTCATCCTGTGCTAACCATTAAAACCCGTATGGGTGTGCAAGAAACCCAGCAATCTGTCTGGAACTCACAGACACTTGTCCATCTGTAGTGACGGTGACATGATCTGTGTCTTTATTGCATCTTTTGTTTGCAGAGATTCTGGACTGTCAAAAGAATTATGTACAGAGAATCATTTCTGCAGATATTTCCATTGTGGAAACTGGTTTATCAGTCATAAGTAGTACAAAATTATTTTATACAGTTGGTATTTTCCTTTTCTAATCAAAAAATTTAGAGAGCTAGATGCAACATAATTAACTAAACTAGATATTGTTCAGAACTGGTTTTAATCAACCTTATTATTGGGAGAATGTGGCCAATTTTTTTGTAACAATGTATTTAATATTTATTTACATTACAAGGGGGCACAAAATGAAAACATCTGAATGTGCTACTGCATACCAGAGCTGTGGCAGTTCGTAGCTGTCATGGCAGTAACTGACTTGAAATCCAGTCGTGAATCTGTTAAAGCTGAGTTGTTAAGCCACTGTTAGACCTTTCTTCTGTACCAGCATGGTGGTGGAGGAGTCCTTCCTACTGGCTTGGCCTCATGTGCTAGCCCTAGGAAGGAGCTCTGGGTTCTGCCTGAGAGCACAGGCAGTGCCACAGGGAAGTGTGTGGAGATGGGAAGGTCCTGGGTGTCTTGGGTTGGGGACTCAGTGACCTTAGGAGGAGGCTGTTGCCATAGAGCTGTACCCTGTTCGTATTTGGGCTGTATCCACCATTGGTATCCAGGTTTTTGGTCACCTGGTGATTGCGGTCATCAGATTTCCTTGCGGATTTTCTCCTTTTTATTAAGTCCTCAACAACTTCTCCTTGGCTCTCCCTTTGTTCTTTGCAGGATTAATATACATACTCCTGAAGCACATGGTTGACCGTTACAACCTTTACTACGCGTACCTCCCTGCCAAGCTGGAGAAGAAGATGCACTTTGCTGCCGTGAACCAGGCCCTTGCAGCTCCAATTCTCTGCCTTTTCTGGCTCTATTTCTTCTCATTTTTGCGGCTAGGTAAGTATTACCCTTTCCCACCTGGAAGCTGTTCCTATCTCTCTTGCCAACTTGCTGAAACTAACTGTGAGGTTTCATAGGTCCTGTAGACTTTGCTTATATAAATGGGAAGTCATGGTGGTTATACAACATTTATACAACACTTAGAGATTATGCGACACTTACGCAAGTTTGCATGAGATACTCTGGTGGAGATGACTGATAACTTAAAACTGTTAGCATGGAACTTCATATCTCTTCATTTTGCAGATCACATGTTCCCTAAATCTGTAGGGTTTGAATTGGCCAGTTGGGCTGTGGGGTGAAAGGCAGTAAAAAACCATTAAAAAAACAAAAAATCTGTTCAGAATTAGCTTTTTCTGGTAAGATGGTCTCTGGCTTCACTACCTGCATTTGTGTAGTCTGTGCATAAGTTTAATTTGCTGGGGTGAATTGGCAACATGCAACACTACAGAGCTGCCATTTAGAAAGAATCATTAAGGATATTGTCTAAGTCTGTTGAGAGCTGCATTCTATGTGATCTGTCAAACTTTACATGGAATACTGCAGTGAGATGGTGACTCTGCTCCCAATATTGTATTTTAAAACCTTGTGGTTTGCAAGTAATTTATTATTAAAATAGGAATCTTCTGTATTATGCAAATATTTGGCATTGGTAATGTTGGCTGTGGTATACCAACAGCTTTGACATCAGAAAAGGTAGGTGGTAGCTTATGGCTTTTTAACTATGATACAGAAGGAGGCATTTGGCATGAAACAGGGATGCCAGTGAAGCAGGAAAGGGTTGAGCTTCCCTTCTTGGGAAGGAGGCCCTTGGTATCTCACTGTTTTTTGCCCTTTTCTCTGCTTTTACAGCACTGATGACAAATTCCCCTGCTTGCATTGTGTTTTTTCTAGCATACCAATAGCTAAAAAGATTGTTGGCAGCCTGTCATTTAACTTCAGAGGTAGCTCCCTGTGGATGTAAGAGGCTCTCAGAACTGCTGCTTCAGGCTGTCCTTGGGTTTGAGCAGATGTCCCTGCATTACTTCTCTGTTTGAGAGCTTTGTTTTTTCCCTTGCTTTGGGAGCTGTCCTTGCCACCAGGCAGACCAACAAATCTATGACTGCTAAAAACCCAGCAGAATTTCTAGAGCATGAGTTAGAAGGATCATCTCCCATCATGCAGCAACTGGGCCTCTGTAATTGTTACAAAGGAAAACCTGGTGTGGTAAAAATGAAATCTTCATCGTGTTGCAGGATATTTTATCATCCTGCATCTGTGGCAAACCCATCATTTGCCATGGAACCCAGTAATGGCACACACAGAGTAGATGACCGCGTCTGGCCTGCTCGGTACCGAGGATCCCGTTTCCAGGGTGCTGTCAGCGCAAAGGGTGGTCTGGCCGAGTGCTATGAGTCCGTGAGGGATGAACTCGAGTTTTGGATCGAATTGCCATTGGTTTCACTGCTGCTCCTCATGCCAAAGAGGAGGAGGGAGGGGGAAGAGTGTTCTGCTTCCTTACCTGCAAAATAAATCAGTTTTTGGAGTTTCAAAGCTTGATTGCTTAGTCATTGTATGTAGTCTGTATTGTATACTATGTTGTATTGTATACTATGTTGTATATAGTGTAGTTTGCCTGGCAGGGATAGGTCAGTCTGGGTGTGGAGTAGCAGTGATGCTCTGTTTTCTCACTCATTACAGTAACGTAGGGCTGGAAGGACTTCATCCAAGTTCTCCGTCAGGATCAGATATCGCTTGACCGCGTACAGAAGGCGATAGGTTGTAGTGATGTCATCCATTCCCTTCTCAGTCGCTGTTTTCTTCCCAAGCTCTCACGGCTTCTGTCCATCATAGAGCAAAGGCCTCTTGCAACAGAGGCAGTGATGACACTGTCTGCAGTTCAGCTTGTCTCTTGGGATAGTCACTGAAGTCCCATGTTCTCTAGAGCTGTGCCAGGGGGGAGTGCTGAGGATGCAGGGCAGGGAAAACTGATCATGGGAGACTTTTATCTTCCCTCACCTCTGTTCTTTGCCTTGTGGTTCACACCAAACATAGTTTTGGTGTAGACATTTCTTACCAGCTGCTAAATATTGATATAACCTGCACTTAGAAAACCAGCCTTTTCTAAAGGACAATCCAGAATACCCACAGAGATGGTTTTGCTCTTCCCTTTCTGATTTGAATAGTGACATATNGTGGGTTTGTGTGCATGTGTTTTGTTGTATGTAGGGTTTTTTTGTTGTTGCTTGGGTCTTGCTGCTTTCTTTTTCCCCTCATGAGCAGGTCTGCACAGGGTTTGTACAATCTGCCAAAAAGTAAAACTTGTCTGTTTTATACCATTTGTATGCCACTGCATGTGCTGGGCTTATCACAAAAACATGTGAGGATTGCTGTTGTCTCCTTGATTAAAGGAGCTTGGAAACAGCTAGTTTTTACTTTGTTGTTTGTTGGTTGGGTTTGTTTGGGGGTTGCGGGGTTTTTTCCTAACATTTTATCCAAATCACCTTTGTTGCAAAGTAAGATTGATTTCTTCAGAACTTTCTTTCAGTGCACCCAAAGAATAAGAAGTCACTGTAATCATATATTTTTCCATATTAGAGGTTGCTACCACGTCCTTTCCTATAGTATTCCCTCCCTCCCTTCTCTCTGAAGAAAAACTTGCCTGTCAGCTTGTTTATTTAGTTTCTTTTCTTGTTCCTTTTGCTTGGATTTCTCCCAGTTCTGTCCATATTTTATTGTAGTGTCCTACACAGACAAGGCTGCTCATGATGAAGGTTTGGTAGCACCAAATCACTTTGTATATGTACCAGAGACTTGATGCTTCATGTGATAGGATCACACTATTACAAGCTGTAGAACAGTCAATAATGAGTTGCATTCTGCAGTGCTGTAGTTTTACTATCTATCATATCTACATTCCATGTTTCCCTTCCAAATTGTAGTTATTTACAGCTTTCTACATACAATTTCGTCTTACTTATACCTTTCGTCTTTGTTTTGGTCCATAAAAGAGGGTTGGGTCATCTAACCTATCAAGTAATCTTGATTTTTATTTATATATATATATTTCCCCTGTAGGTTGCTTGCAGGCCATTTAGTTTGGTGCCATTATAGAATCCTATAAATAGACTCTGTCATTAATGATTTGAGAAATGTCACAATATTTTGGAAGTTGGTCCAGACTAGATGAAGGAAGGGAGGAAGAGAAGAATTGCTACAAGTCTTGTTTGTCATTCCAGTATTGCAGCTGCCTTTCTTGGCCTTTAAGGAAGCCGGGTAATCACCTGGCTCAGCAGTTTTACCAGTTCGTGAGCTTTGTGCATCACAAGGTTCTCCTGTTTGTGGCATTCCCAGTCCTCTAAGGAAAAATAATCAGAGTGATTAGGGCTGGAAGGGACCTTAAATATCATCAGGTTCTGAGGCTTCTTAAAATGGAGAAGATAAAGGTTTGTTTGTGTTTCTTTGACCTGTTATGTATGTTTATACTGTATTCTCTTGATATTTTTCTAGGCTTTAAAGCACCTACAACCATGTTTACCTTCCTAGTTGTCAACATCACAATTGTTATTTGCTTGGCTTATACTTGTTTTGGCTGTTTCAAGTACCTGAGCCCACTGAATTATAAGGTAAGTGAGGGAGACCTGACACCTTTCAGCAGCTAGCTATGTGTGTACAGCACCAGCTCTTTCTCCTGAGCTGTCTGTGCTGTCTTGTCTGCGAAGGTTCACTCCAGTAAGATGGCTCGAGAGGGTTGGTGGTAGAGGCTTGCCTGGTTGGCACAGTGGAAAGTGTCAGTGTTGGGAGGAAAGAGCAGTTATGGAAAAAGTACACAAGAGGATTGGAGGACAGATCACCAGCACTGCACAGAGATCTCCCTTTTCGGGCGCTTACGATCTCTGTATATCGTTCTGGCTTACCAATTTGATGTTGTCTTTCTTCCTTTCCCCACCTGTTCCTGGTTACAGATAGAAGATACCCAAGGTGAAAGAGGAAACGACACAGATGCACCAACCATACCAACACCTTCTGTAAGAAGTTAAGCATTACTAATAATCTCTACATTTCCTAGCAAAACTTAATTTCTCACTCCGCTTGCCAAAGAGCTTGTGTAGGACATATTAGTCTGAATGGACTGTGGGACTTCTATGTGTGTGTGGGACTGGAGAGTTCGGCAGCTGGGCTCCTTGACTTTTCCCAGGTGGTGTTCCAGAAGTTCCTTCAGCTGATGTTTTAGGAGTAGTTAAAACACGCTACTTTCCAGCAGCTCTGTACACTGTGTTCTGGGCCTTACATCAGACAGATCCCAACATCTGGACACCTGCCAAATGCAGTCAGTTGCCACTGCTTTGTGACTTTGGAAGTTGCGATGTGTAGCAGGTCTTACCTGCTGTGTCACTAAAGGATGTAGGACTGAGGTAGAAATAGAGGTCTTTGTGCCACAGTCTGCAAGTACAGGTGCGAGCTGCACCAGGAAGCCTCTGATAGGGTGCCAAATGCCTTAGGTTTAAGGTGAAGAATAGGAAATGGATGGAAAGAAGAGTGGCAAGGGGAAAAGTCCCAGGTGAATTATCCCCTTATACTCTGAGAGACTAGTAAAATCCTTAACGCTTGTGATTTCAGATGTACGTCCCCCAAGTTTTGCATCCTCATTCTACAGAAAAGACGATTCTTGTCCATAAGGAGCAGCAGTCATACGGCACCATGGACAACACTACTTCACAGGTAGAAGAAATCATAAGCTATTCTGTTGGACCTGCAGTTACTGAGCAGGCATCGAGAGGCTCGCTTTGAATGCCAAGGACTAACACAAGGTGGAGCACTTGGTCCAGCTTTAGAACTAATTCCCCACCACGTACAAAGTACTCGGTTTCCTTTGCATTTTCCTGCCTACAGAAGAGGTACAGAAATAATTCGTAGTGTGGTCTGCAGCTGTGCTCAGGGATTGAAGAGCAGATGCCTTGGGACTGACCGCTTTCCAGGCTGTCCACACACATTGTGGAACAGCCATGCTCAACAGAGAGGCTGGATCTCAGGGATTTTTCACTTATGCTATCTCTTCACTTGCCTTATGAAGATAACTTATGCTGCATGTAGATACCTGGTTACCAGAGCAGCTGCTTATTTGTTAAAAATAATTCTTGCTTTAAAAAAAAAAGGAAAAAAAAAAACCAAACAAAAAACTTTAGTATTTATTAATCTCTTGGGATGTGTTAAATCCTGAGGCAATGTCACTTTTGATGAAAAGGCTGTTTGTGTGGGCACTGAGGATGGTGTGTGGGAGTCTCCTCTTGTCACCCGTGGTAGTCAGTGTAGACTTGACCATGTCACTCTCTTCCTAAAGAGAAGAGGGAGTTACTGTGCACTTGAGTACTAAAAGTACCAAAGCAAAAAGACAGGTGTGAAGAAGGGAATGATGTACCTGTTTTTATATCATTTTGGAGGGTGTTTTGGATCTTAGTTTCTGTTCACTATTTTTAAGGGCCTTCCACAATATAAATTCACCTGCCAACAATAAAGGATGTAAACATTTTATCTTTCTTTTATTCTTGGGTTAAAATCTCTGGGTTTTCTTTATAATGCAAATTAGGAGCTGTAAAATACAAAGTTTTTAAATTATGTAGTAGGTACCAGTTTGTTCCGAAGTACAGTGTGTGAAAGTGTAACTAACAATCACAAAGCAATAAAGCACCCAATTTGGAGATGTTTCAGCCTCTCTTGGTTTTGTGTGTGTATTGAAACTGTTCTTTTGCCTCACAGCACAGTCAGTGTCACGATCTGCTCATGACTGCTGTCACGAGGCTCAGGATGATAATACGTCCCATGAGAGGTTTCAATACTTTTAGATTTCTCTAGGGGATGAAACTTGGTGTCCTTTGGGTAGGAGGTTTTGACCCTCCCAAGCCCTGTGTTTGCAGAACACTTAAACTGTTAATTCTTGAACTTGACCTCTTCTTCTAGCATGTCTGAAGCTGCAGCATCTTGAGATTAGAGTAGAATTGGTGCTACGCGTGTGTGCAGATGCTCAGTGTCTTGCAGGACTGCCACCAGTGTGCTGAAGCCAGTGCTCTGGATGAAAGGAGATGTGCCCTGCTGCAAGAAGGACCCTGCAGAGCTCTGATAACCTTGATGACAAGCCCATACAGTTAGCCAGAGGTATAAGTAACTACGCCTGGCTCTTAAAGGCAAGTGAGGGGCCATGTTGAGTGGTGGTGAGGGATATGGGTCACTTCTTGGAACAGGTGGCTTTTGGTAATCACTGTGAGGTTCTGTATGTCCTGTGTCGATATGTTACTGATACAGGATAGGAGATGACATGCTGGAAACCAGTCCTGGGGAAAAGGATTTGGGGTACTGGTGCTTGAAAGGCCAGATATGAGCCACTGTTGTGGTTTTGCAGGGCAAGGTTCTAGTGGGGGAAGTGGGAGCCTGCAGGGGTGGCTCCCTCAAGAAGCGTTTATAAGCTGCTATTGTGCTCTTGCAGGTAAACTCGTGGCGATGTCTGTGGCATTAGGACATGGGCTAGTTTGAGTGGAGCCTGTGATCACCTATTAGTAAATTACTACAAGACATCTGTGTATAGTAACATACAAATTAAAGGCTGGGTTATCAGCTTTGTGGTGTTGTGCTTGTTTCCATAGAACCTTTTGGGTCTCTCCCTGAGCTGGAAGTAACTTGGAAAATGCATTGGCTCTAATTCTTTCTTTCATGCTGGCTGGAATCTCTGAGAGGATAAAATTAGATCATCAGAAGAAACTCCTCACATTCCTTGCTAAGCCTTGGAGAAAAGCTGAGGGATGGAAGCCTCAACAAATGTGGATATTGGCTGCACTGTACTCGAAATTCATATTTAAAGCCTTTGCACATTCTTTGCTGTTCTTTTTATAAGTCTTTTGGCAGGAAGCCTAAGCAAATGGCCCAGCTGGAGTTACTGACTGTGGCTCCCAGAAGCCATACTTGCTGAGATGCAGCGCCTGCTGCTTGCCTCGCATTGCTCAGTTAGAAAACTCTCCAGCACCTTCCTCCCTGCTAAGTCCTTGCATTCCAGCAGCTGCCACCAGCAGTGCTCCAATGGAACAAGTTCTGGACAAGTTACACTCCCTACAGCACTGTCTGTGTGTGACTCACAGCTGAGGGTCAACCTCAGAAGAGTTGAAGAATGGGGTTCTGTACAGTTCAGTACACTTCCACAAAGACTTTGCTATAAATTTATTTTCTTCTATACTGAAGAAAATGTGATATGGTGTGCCGAGACTCAACCAAACCCAGCGGCTTGGCTCGTGTCAGTACACCTAGCTCTGTGCTAGTTCGAGTTTATTCTGTGTATGTCCAATCTGGTTCAGCTCCTGCACATCCTCAGCACCCAAATGTCCCCATGTCCATGGCTTGTCTCCCTTTGATCTTTTCCCAGGTCCTGAGCCAAAAGCAGATCTCCGTGCTGGGTGTTTGCATGCTTCCATGTAGCACTTGACCATGTACTTTCCTGTCTGTTTACAGAAATGCAGTTTGCAGCTCTGCTTGTCCACAGGTGCTGGCAGCACAAGTGAAAGCTTGCTTACGTGTGAGCTACAGTTAGTTCATTAATTAGCGTTTGGAAGACTTTTGTGTCTTCTGAGGTGGTGAACTCATCCTATGCATAGCAGACAATAGTTTTGTCCTGGCTCTTAGCAGAAGTGAGGTGAGAGGCACATAAAGGTGCATAAGGGGTATTTTTCTGCCACTAACACAAATCCAAGTCCATCAGGTACAAAGAAAGCACAAGTTCTAATGTCTCAAACATAACAATATGTGGAAATACACAGCTTTAATTCCAGGGCCATAACTTTCTTATCTTAGTGGTCTTGCAAATTCCTTCTCTGTCTAATCTAGACAAGACTTCTCAAATTATTTTGTCACCTGTCTGTAACAGCTGCAAATGCCTGTTTCAGATATTTTGGAGGTACAGAAGTTGTTCATTCTTTTTGAGGACAGCTGTCTGACAGATCAAAACAGAAAGGAAATGACTAAAAGCAGAGACACTGAAGACTGAGTCATTATTACAGGACATTCTTCCTCTGATTTTTTTTTTTTTTGGTTCTCGGGTCTATCTGACACCCTGTTGGTTAGGCTGTAAGTGTAAGTGGTGGTGCTCTAACACTGAGCTCCTGAGTTATCTTTGCTTGTATTGTCAGCGGGGTCTGCAAGCATTTATTTGGAGAGAATGTATATCAAGATCAGCTGTCCTTGTTGTATGTACCATAATTAGCTTTGATCAATATGGCCCCGTGAATTATCTGGTGTACATGAAGCTGTTTCTCCCTGCTCAATGTGGTTCTATTAGGAATCTGCCAACCAGCAGTCTGCTGTCTCCATTACAGGGCAACTGGAGTCAAGGGTGAAAGCACACAGTTGCTTTCCTGGAGGAGGCTTTTCTTGTTCTTCTGTTTGACATCTATAAATTCAAGAGTGTTCCTAAACCAGGAAGAATTTGTTCACCTCTGAGACCAGAAATCAGAATCTACGGGGAAGAAAAAGGCAAAGGTTGAGAAATAAATTGGTTGTGCACCTTTTAAGAAGAATCATTTCAGCAATTATTTGTTACTTAGGTTCAAAAGGGTGAAGATGTAGTGGTGATGTTAGGAGAATTATAGCATCTGTATTCTGTAGTGGGTTCTTCTCAGGTTGTGCGAGATACCACAGACAAAGAGGGATTAAGTTGTATCTCTGAAACCTGAAGAATGCCTTTTGAGCACCACACAAACTTCAACAGCTACAAAAGACTTGGGGTGGCATAAAAAACACCCCACAACAGAACTCCATTGAGATGAAAAAGTAGGGCTGGACCGTAGTTCCCTTGAGGCTGCACAAGAATTCCTAGAACTCAAGAGGTACAACTGTATTTCCGTACAAAACCACCTCAGCGAAGCAGGCTTGCTTGACAAAGAGTTCAAGAACTGATGAGGAGACAAAAAAAAAAAAAGCTTCCTCTGCTAGGGGCAGGTGTAAAGGGTTAGTAGGCACACTCTGAGCGGAGATGCGGTCTTACACAGCAGTCATGGCCATAGTCCAAAAGTGTGTGGGACTCCTTAGGCTCAGCTGGAGCAGAGCTGCAACCCAAGCTTGGGGATTGTGCTGAGCCAGCGATGCCACACTGGCAGCAGGGAAAATGTTAACTGGGCCAGGCCTTTCCCTGCTGTGTAGGGGATGTTCTCATTGCCTATTGGAGTGCCTCGGCGCGGAACACATCCCTGTGCCTGTGTGCTGTGAAAAACTGGGAACCAAGCAGCAGTAGGTGGATTGTGCTAAGGATGAAGGATGGGGTGTTTATCAGGAAGCCAGTACCAGCAGGACAGGCAGAAGTTGGTTTTCCGTTGGATGTGGATACCAGCATGGGCAAGCCAGGGACTGGGAGGAATTCTGGAGCTGAGGGTGTGGTTTCTCTTTTCCCTCCCTGGGCCCAAAGGCTGCAGCTGCTACCCCTGCAAGGAGACAGCTGGGCTTTGGACACAGCCAGAGCCCCTTGCTTGGCCTTGGGGGATGGAGGCTTTTCAGGTGGGATGCTGGACCCTTGCAGCTGCTGGGACAGGCAGTGTAGGCAAGGTGAAGGAGCTGGTGTCCCTCCTTGTACCTGTGTTGTGCTGCTGAAACTGTGAATCAGTCTTCACATGTAGCTGAGTTTGTTGTGTTGGTCCCTCTGACTCAGTAGCTGGGTGGTTGAGTGTAGTTTTGTGTTCTTGTCATGTTCCTCACCTCTTCCCCATACTGCACGTACTCCCTCTGCGCCACCCGTCTGCAGTGGTTTGAACCCCTGCTGTAAACAGGCATTATCTTTCACTCAAGATGATGGAAACTCATCACTTATTACAAAAACCCAATATTTATTCTCAGAACTGCAGACATCCAGTTACTAAGCACCCGGAAAGAATGAGCACCTACCATAACATCTTAAAATCCCATCAGGAAGGTACTTTGAAGACTCATGATCCCCCACCTAGCAAGGGGAAGAAGCTGTCACTCAGTGCAGATCTGTTTATAAATACCACTTTCCAGAAGACAACTGACAATCATAAAGGGGCTAATTCTTCTAGCAGCATTGCCATAATGCCATCAGCACTGTCTGGCACTGCGCAGGGTATTTCTTTCATGAAAGAAAACTAATCCTAAGCAAGACAGTTTTAGCATGAGTTATGTTCCTGAAAGTGCTATTACAGCAAGTACAACAAGTGGCATCATTTCTCAGTGTGTTAAAATAAGCTACCCTGAAATCAATATGGATTTATTCCTTCTGTTCCCACAGTATCCAGAAGTATCTTTCCATTCCTCTTCCAGACAAAAATATATCTTCATTTACTGCATATTCTGTATTGCACCTGCTGTAAAACAGAATGTATGTTTGATTGGCTGTCTTGAACCGATCAATCCCTGCCCCCAGGCAATCCTTGCTGACTCAGCGGTGATGAATGGTTGCCCTTACGGAGCTAGAGCAAACGTGATGCTAGACTTAGACTTAACAATTCTCTTTTTCACTAAATGGTGGTTTAACTTCCTCTTTCGTGTGAAAGTGGTGTTTTGATTCATGCTGTTTTCCCATTCATAATCAGAGTAATGCCTGACTCCTTTTAACATGTTTGAAGTATCGTCTCGTTCAGCCGTACAAAGTGGCTGCTTAGTGTGGCTTGGATTTTTCAGGACTTTATGGTTTGGGGCTTAATCAGAGGTCAAATTTAGTTGTGGTGGGAGTTAATTTATCTGGAACTGTATGAGGAGATGACGACTGTATTAGTGTTTTCTCCATAGCAGCAGTCAGTACTTTCCAAAGCACTTCAGTTGGGGGACAGAGCATGAGTTCTGTTTGTTTTCTGTGGTATCTCCATGGCTCTGAACCTCTTACCCAGACTCTTCCTGGCCTGTAACTGGCTAACAAAAAAGCTGGGGGTAGGTCAGCTGTTGCTGCTTTTGGTTGCAGGGTAAACATGAGTTTTGGTGCAACTTCTGGAGGAATGGCTTTTAGGACAGCAGGTTCTTTGAACAGAGACCTTGGGGGCAACTAGTCCAGAAACAGAAGCTTTGTCAGTATCAAGAACATCATTACACTGGAGCAAAACAAAGTGGTTTGGGCATGAAAGTGCCACTGGATTCTCCTGAAGGCCACAGCTATTCCAGGGAATAAGAACCACCTTCCCGAGGAACAGCCCAGTGAGCCCAACAGCAGTGAATTTGGCCTTGTTAGAGGGAACTGAACAGCAGGTACTTGGCTGCCTTAACTAGGAACAAGTACAACAGAGCAGGGAACCTTTTCTAACCGCTGCTTGCTGTTGCAATAGTCAGATACGCAGTTCTCCACTAACAGAGATGTTCAAGCTGCTTCTGATTATGCCACTGACTGGCTCTGCACTGCTTGCTGTACCAAGGGATTGCCTCTTGGCTAAGACCAGAGCGTGTCAGAAGGGATTCTGGATTCACTCAAGGTGGTTATCAAATCCAAATCTGACTCGTGGGAATGGTGCTCCCTGTAGGAAGATACTAGCACTAGCTCACAAACACTAATTAATCTTGCACCACAGACAGGTGCATTGGCTGTGCTGGACTAAAACCAGGTATTATTTTGAATAAGGAGAGGGGAATTGATGGCAGGCTTCACAGCTGGCACATAGCTGAATCTTCTGCACACTAGCATATTTCCTGGAATCTCCTTCTCTGAGAGTAGATAAGTGATGGACAACAGCTGCTGCTAGCTGTAGGTTAAGGACTGAGAAGTGTGATGTCAGAATTCAGAACCTTTGCTACAGAACAAGGATTCAATTATCACTTCTAAGCTCCTAAAATATACACCTTTAATGTTCAGATTTTTTTCCCCCTTTCAGACAGTAGCTAATCCATCCCATTTCTGTGCTGGATTTAGGGCCTTGCTGCTTATCCTCTGTACTAAGTGAACAGCTCCCGCTGGCAGTGAGCTGAAGTGCACTTGGAGTGCAGAGCGAGGCAAGGATTTGGCTGTTAACTGTCTCTGTTCATTACTGTTGTCTCAGATTAAATATGTGTCACAGTGCTCACTGAAACCAGAAACAGGCTGCATGTTCTGTCCAGCTCTCACTAGTGACAGAGCCTGGATGAGGTGCTGCAACATCAGGTCACAGCCCAGCATCTGATGTGGTTCCTGTCATCGAAGCTGGGCCCCTTCAAGTTGCTCTGCTCCAGAAGGGAGATGGAAAATGCTTTGGGCATTCTACTCACATCTGAAAATCAATCTGGCAGGTATCGTGTCACAAACCCCTCCTGCTCGATCTGCAGTGTGACTGAGCTGTCCCTGGAGAAGCATTCGGTGAAGCCAGATGCAGCACTGCTCCCTAGCACTGCAGCGGCTGTCTGATGATTGTTAAAGATGAGAGGGGATGAGCTCCAGCTCACAAATACAAGGCCACGCAGGGGGCAGGACATCAAGACTTGCGTGAGAAGCAGCATAATGGTGCCTGTAAACAGCTGCCCCATCGGGGTGAGTCTGTTCCTCCTGTACAAGCAACCTGTCTGTCACACACTGAACTTGAAACAAGTCTGGGGTTGGGCTACTCTGAGAATTTATTGTAGACAAAGGGAGTGATTCTGTATTTTCTTCCTGTCTCCTCAGAACAGATGGGCCGAAACACAGTATTTTGCAGATCAGTTTTGACTAATGAAAGCATCCACCAGTAAATGCAGAATTAGTACTCTCTGTTCATCTGGAAGTGGTCAGCTTGTAAAGAAGTACAGCTTGGAGGTCTGAGGCAGCACCACAGTCAAATGGTGTAGGGAGACCCAAGAGCTACTGTGGTGTGGCTTCTGCCACGGACACACAGGCACAGAAGCAGAAAAGGCAGAGGACAGGTACTGAGGGGTCACATCTCTGCCCACAAAACTGATCCCACCTGCTCCACAGCCCCTCTGCCCTATTATGTTCTGTCATGGCAAATCAGGTGGCTTTGAGCACTGGCAGGAGTCTTGCCTTTCCCTCTGTGAAAGGGCCTAGTTAGTGTTCTTGAGGCTAAAGCCCTGTGCTCCAGCTTTGCTCCAGCAAAGCTCTGCTGGAGGGACTGTTAAATAACAGGTTCCATTTCAATTAATATTGTGAAATAAGAGTAATCCGTGCAAGTGTTACTGGGGGATTCTATTTCCCTGTGCTTGCAGGGGTAGGGAAGTATATCAGAAAAGAGGGGAGAATAAAACCATACTGAAATCAGTCATCTGGATAGAGTTTAAGAGTGTTTGAAGCTCAACTGCACACACTAGGGACTGTTACTGGCAAAAACATCCTTTTTCTTTTTTTTTCTTTGAGCAGTTTGCCTTCAATCTGACCTTTGTAACAGATGCAGAGCAGAATCGATACCTCTCTTTGCAGTTACCAAGCACGATCCCAGTTACTAAAAAGAAAAGCACACAGGCGTCAGTCAAACTCTTAATGCAAGATTCTTTTAATTTTGAATTAATCAAATTTTTATTCCTCACCCAGAGGTGCTCACAATGCCCTGCAGCACCAGCACAAAACCACAGTGTCTCCAGCCTGCCCAGGGCTATGGTTTTGGCTAAGAGTACAAATTCAGTGCAGAGGTAGCTTGGGTTACAATTGGGTTATAATTACTCCCATCCCACCCAGCCTTCTGGTCCCAGCTACAGGCACCTGTGTGTTTCAGCTCCTCTTTGCACATTGCTGTCCCAGGAGCCTGGCACGGGGGAGCTGGTGGGGTAAGTCTGAATGGTGCTGTAGATTATCAACGCTGATCAACAATGTGCTCGTGCAAGCTGGGTCTTGCTGGGCTGTTCCCCATTCTTTATGTGAGGAACCTCATCTACACCACTCCAGGGTTTCTGCTGCCATGAAAAAAAATTGTGTCTGTAACAACTAAACTATTACTAGTTATGGTATTTAGTTGTAAGGTCTATTTTTTTTCAATTTCAAAGCAAAAGCCAGTAGAACTACAGAAGCGTCTGCTTCAGAGGAAGACAATCTTGATGGTACATAGCCTAGCCTGAACAAAAAACTCACTCCAAAATCTCCAGGTCCCCACAGCAGTATCTCATTGAAGTGTACTGCGTTTCTGCTGCCCTCTCATATCCGATCAAGATCTAATTATGTTGATTATAGTAGACTTATAGTAGGCCTGTGCATGTGCTAAGCTATAAGCAGTTTCTCTGCTGGGTGTTAGGGGAGTCATTCTCCTTTCTTTCTCCAAAGTTGCTCCTTCTCTACTTTCCCAACAAATTGCAGAATATCTTCAGCAAGAAGTTCAGGTTCCTCCAAAGCTGCAAAGTGGCCACCTCGAGGCATGAAGTGGAAGGAAACGATGTTTGTGTATTTCTTCTGGGCCCAAGCCTGGGGTGTGTGCATGACTTCATTCGGGAAGGAGGCAATGCCAGTAGGTACTTGTACTGTCAGCCTGAGAGAAGGGGTTGAAAGATTGAAATTACTAACTCAGGAAGAAGTGGAAAGTCACATGGAAATCTTGTTCTTAAGCAGCTGGGCACGCTGCTGTTAGGCAATTAAAATTAGAGTTCCAGATCCTAAATGTGAACATCTGATGATACTTCCATTCCTGGGCAGCTGGGGGGAACCCTGATTTTTTTATTACATTGGTATTACAGCAGTTTTGGAAGGGGTCCAGGGCATAAGAGTTAGAGGCAAGGAAATTGAGAAGGGAGCCTTAGGAGGTGGTGGGTATTGAGTTTCCTGCATTCAGGGCTCAGGAGTCCTGTGCTGAGGGGAAAGTACACCATCTGACGGGTGGGGAGGAGACCTACAGCGACCATTACAGCTCAAACACACTGAGCCTGTCAGCACAACTGTGCAATAGGCATGAGAAGAATTTACCTCGAACTGCTGCAAAGGGGAAGGAGAGGGAAAGGGTAACTGTTAATCTAGACTAGTTCAGAGGAGACAGTTGTGAACTTGAGACTTTACCCTGTAAAGTAGCTCTTGCTTTTACCTGGCAAGCATGTGCTCTACTGAACACGTTACACGTTAGTAAATGCAGGGAAACAACTGGTTATGAGGGGAAATGTTGCTTAGAAAGCAGAATCATCATGTTAGAACAACGTTTTCTAGGTTTAAATATCCTGTGCACATACACTGCACTGTCAGAAGTGACAGACTTTAAAATTTAGATACAAGAATTGCTAGGCCCATAATCAAGTAATGTCAGCCTGAGGGGAGAAGGGTTTGAAAGATTAAAATTACTAACTTGGGAAGAAGTGGAAAGTCTGAAAACAGGGTGCCTAATTTTAGGACTTTGAGACTCTTTCCTTTAGGCATATAGAAAATATGAATGGATATTCATCTTTTCATATAGCAAAGCTCACATAGGCTGAACTGGAGCAGGATGCTGCCTACAGCATTGCTGGTGTCCACAACACCTTCAAGAGCTGAGCTTGGGTTCCTCAGAACATCATTTCACAGCTAAACAAACACCCTAGCACTGAGTTGTGGCTGCAAACATTAGGTTCAGGGCAAAACTTTTAAAGAAAAAAGCCCACTTACCTTTCATGTTTCTGTGTACCTATTCCCTTATGCAGGTTTTCTTTGTAGAAACGCATGGAGGGCACTATACAGCCTGACACCCAGTAGATCATGATATTGGTGAGCAGATCATCCAGGTTAAACTTCCTAAATTGGTAAGACCAGATATTGATTAGTTAGATCTGAATGCCATTTTGCATTACTTTAGCAGGGACCTGACTCAAAGTTACAAGGAAAAACAGTTAACTTGGTTAAGAAAAAGCTGAGAGATAAAGTGTGTTACTCTCCCCTCTGTCAGTAGCCAGATATGCATGTTAAAGGCTTTCAGACAGAAACTGGGAGTGACATTTTCACTTCTACACCAAAGGCAGACACCAAGCAGCACCTTGTGTTCCAGCACAACTCTATACTGTCCACAGACTGGGAGGGTAGAAGCAGAAGAGCACTAGAAGCAGCTTGTGTCATTTATTATGAATAATTTGAAATGCTACCATGAGCCATCACATCACCATGTGTCAAACAGTTCTTCATGTTTCTTTATGAATCCTGAGTTCTTAGTCCCAGCATCTTAAGATACGTTAAACTTTATTTTTTCTGTCCTAAGGAGATGGTTCCACATAAATCAGTTTTTAATCCTCAGGAGCAGAGAGACATTATCTCTCTTAGGGGATCAAAGTGGGAAGGAAGTACATCAGCCCCCAGGGTCCATTTGCTTCTTTGCATGCTGTAGTACAGTTCTGCACCTTTTGTGGTCACCACAGGCTCCCTACCAGCTGTGAGGTGATCGGTTTGGACAAGCTTCTTTACCTATGCCTCTAAGGTCAGTCACCTCATCTAAAACAGCCCAAGGGGAAATGCTTACCTCTCTAGCCCTCCATTATCTAAATTACGAAATTCCAGATCCGTCCATGTAGAAAACTTCTCCAAGATGTACGCGGCCAGTCCCACAGGAGAGTCGTTCAAACCACAGCCTGAAGAGGAGGAGGAAAAACTAACTGAAGTTGTGTTATCTGACTGCTGTACTCAGACTGTTACAGAAGCAGCTCATTACAATGCAGGGTAGATAGCTTTACAAAGCTGTTCCTGTAGCTGTGTTCTTAAATGGCTCCAACTTGTTCTACTAATTTATTTATTGTTGACTCAAACTGATAGTACCTGCAAAACAACAGCTTCCACATTAGCTCACGCTGTATGTTTTTTGAACTGGTGCAGCAGTATTGTATTTCTGCAGTTGTTTTTTCCTTGTAAGATAATAAGCTTAAGCTCTGTGTACCAAGTAGGGTTTGCTTCCATTAATCTGGAAGTTGTCATGTATTAACCAGCATTACAGACAGGGCCAAACCCCTCCTGCCTACACACAGCCAGAAGAACCTGCACAGTTATCTAACGGCAAAAACATTTAAAGGATTATCAGAAAGTCATTACAGAAGAACAAGGCCCATCTAAAAGGTCCATCTTCTGAGTTAGAAATAGTATCTGCCTTTGTGTTGATTAAGGCTTAATCTACTTATAATCTGTTTTGCTTGGACAGAAAAATTACACTTGCACCTGGAATTCTGCTAAGACAGCCTTGTGCTGTGAAACACAGGGACCATAAACTGTCCCAACTGCTCAGAAAAAACTCAGAAAAAGACTTTCCCGAGGAACAGTTCCACTCACGTGCCCCAACCTTCCTGAAAGATGCCTAACACCACAGCTAGCTCAGTTTCATCACAAATTGCTATTTAAGCATGATAGATGAATTTCAGTCTTGGAACAACTAACATGGATTAGCTGACACACCACGAGTTTGAAGAAGCTATTGAGCGTGCTTTCACAACCTGCAGCCCTAGACAAGTAACAGCCTGTTCTCATATGCTGACTGTGAGCAAACAATGCAGTGGTTTACATATAGGAAAAACTGACATCAGTCCTAACTGTATGCTGAATACAGGCACTGCATCAGCCAAAAGCGAACCCACACTCCTTGCAAGTTTCCCAAAGAATGAGTGTAAAATCAAACCTGCTCAAGCCAGTTTGATCTAAATCCAGCTATGAAGCAACCATGGGTATCATGTTAGCAAGCACAGCCAGAGCCAGAGCCAGCTTGCTTGCTTAGGACATCTTGCAAGCTAGCACCCTCTATGACCAGAAGTCTCAGGAAGACTGTAGTAACCTCCTTGGCTGTGTTTCCTGCAGCTACATTATGCTCCTTTCTTCAGGAGGTCCTTTTCCCTATGGGAACCTGCCATGCTTCTCTCTTCTTTGTCCTTAAAATTGCAGGAATGCTCCTGCTTTCCCCATGAACTTGCTTCTGCTTCCCCATCTGTGCAGTCCGCTCTGACGGACCACACGTTGCTGGTAGGGACAAGAATCAGCCAAAAATCCACAGTGGAAGAAGCATGACTAGGCATCTTTCAGCTTCCTACCTTTCTTAAAGCACAAAAGCAATTAGAGACCAGTAATTTTTAGAAGCCAAAACTCAAAGGAAGCAAAGCTACTACACATCTATAAAAGTATCATTTCGCTTACACATTCTGCAGTTCTACCTGCCCCTGTAGGTAAGCTTATGGAAAACCATTAAGAAATAGTTTCCTTAGCTATGTTTTAAATAAAATCCACGTTAACAACTGCTGCACTAAGCTAAACTAAATTCAATATTCTTGACTCAGTTTGAAATAAAGCCACTTAATACTTAGATGCGTAGAGTAGTTCAGCAACCTGAATGACCAGCTCATCTAGAAAGAACATTCACTGGTACACTTGTTTTCCTTGAAAGTCTGCAAGTGAACAACAAGTGAGAGTTAAACTTGATTTTACTTTTCAGGTGTTCCTTATCACTATAAATAAGCTACACAGTCTGTCTAGACAGCTTAAAAGCTTCTTGCAGTTCTATCATTGTGATCCACTCTGTGAAGACACTCTTGCTCTTAGAGTACCTCCATCTGAAACAGAATTACAGTCCCCTGTGGTAGAAGTGAAGTGTTAGATTAACTATTTATGAAAACTGAAAACAAGGTCAGTGGCACTCAGAGCATGCTCAAGGTTTGCGTGCAGATTTCCTGCTTCTGCATGCAAAAGTGAGAGTAATACTATAAACCCATATGTAGTCTTTTCTGAGCCCATCTTTTAAAAACCTCTAACCTAAAAAAATATATATTTATTGTTTTCTGTGTATTTTAAGCAGTACCTCTTGTTTCTATGAAGTACAACTAAAATGAACAGACTAATGAGTCTAAGCTAAAGAGGGTTGTGGGTTTTTTTTTACTTGTTTACCAACAGTATCAGGCTTTGTGGCCTGTATGTGAGCGTAGCCAGACTCCAACAAGATCCGGTAGAGCCCTTTTTCCAAGAAGGGAAACATCCGTCTAACGTCTTCATCCTGGAAGTGGAAGAGCCCTGGAAGATATCGGCCCAGCAGAATGGAGAGCAGCTGAATAAATCCCAGGTTGGTCACTGACACTAGGTTTAAATGGAGTCCTCTCACATGGCTAAAAATAAAAACAGAAGCTCAGCTTAACAAAACATGATTCAAAGTTACTCTTACAAACATGGACATACTTAAATCCCGATCTGCTGATCACACTGTGACTTCAGCTGGACTATCTAGTATAGCTTTTCCCACAAAAATGACGAGTCAGAAGCGTGACTGTCGGTCATCAGCACACTAAGCCACAAATTCTCTTGTTGTTGAAAGTACTGATCCCACCCTAGGCCCCAGTGGGGCCAGTACAGAACTACTGCACAACTGTTTGAAAGAACAGTATACTTACAGTGTAAACTAAGGGACATAATTCTGGATCACTCACTGCTTACTCACTGCTGAGCACTGAAGAGAGAGACACAGTGCTCATGTAAGGATGTGGACAGGAACTCTCAAGTGCTCCTGACATGACTGTTTAAAAGAGCTTTGCATGCCAGTCATGCAGCACTCTACAAAAGGGGTACTCACGTGGGAGCTATCTGGGCCAGATTGGTGCAGATGAGCCAGCCCCAGTCGCCGCCTTGTGCGTAGAAGTCGTTGAATCCCAGTCTGAGCATCAGTTCATAAAATACGGAAGCAGCGCTTACAGAATTAAACCCTGCATTTTAAAGACACTGTTGCATTAATTCCTGCTACAGTTCTGACTCTGCAACATTTATTCTCCCCACAAAGGGGAGAATAAATTCAAGTTCCTTAAAATCTACAAGGCAATTTTTCCTTGCCTGTCTGACAGACTGTGTGGAAAATCTTGTTGCATCATCCAGGGAAGGTCTTTAGAGCAAGGAGAAAAATCCAGCCTTGTGACAGACCAGTGTTCTAACCTCAACGGGTGACCACCCGCAATCCCAACCACGTGTCTCCCTTTGGCTACTGTGAGCACAGTCTCATCTTAATGACTGCTGGAAGCTTAGAGGTTTCCACTAGTAATACATTTCTCCACTTCCACATAAATCATAACCAGGAAAGTAGAGAAAAGCAAAACCAACCTTCCCCACGTCATTCACTTGCACACATAACTCAATACTAACCTCAGTATCACATTAAATACTAACACATTCCAATTTGTTGCAGCTTGTGTTTATGTAATTCAGAGCCCAAGCTGAATAAGCAGGAGTTTGGCTGCAACCTACCACACAGATACACACAGGAATTGATTCAACTGTTGATTCTCACCTACCTGTGTAACACTACTGACTACAGATTCAAAATACCCAAAAGGAACAGTAACAAGTTTACTCTTCCTCCTTACCCACCCACCATTCACTTGATGAAGGTGATACTTCAAAACTTTATATAGTTCTTTGTAAATTACCTATACATTGCTCCTGAAACTAATGTTGAGGTGCCACCTCAACTCACACCCCTGTCTCCCTCTTCCCACATTACACACAGGATCTTTGTTTCTACACTGGGAAAACAAGAGGAGCCAGGAGTTACTGTTCTGCTAACAGGTGATCTCGCTGTGAGGCTAGACTTGTCTTCGTGCAGTGTCTGCTCGTACATCATACCTTTTTTGTGGGGTGCTTCTGAGAAACCATAACCAGGGATGGATGGGCAAATGACTTCAAAAATGTGCTCGTCACTGAGGCCATGGCTGGCAGGATCCGTCAGGAGAGGGATAATTTTGTAAAACTCATAGAACGAGCCAGGCCAACCATGAACCATTAATAATGGCTTTGCAGACCGGCCTTCAGGCAAACGAGGAGGCTTTGCGTGAACAAAATGGATATCGATGCCTGTAAAAATAAAGTAATTAACATACCCAAATTTACCATGACACTGAAACTAATCACAGAACTGATTATGCATGGGTTGTTTTCCCTTAAGTCTCATTTTGGTAACCACGCAAACTCACTGCACTTCTCTGGATCCATTTATCCAAGGACCTTGAAGTACTTTATAACAGGCAATTAAGCAGCCCAGCAGCCAAATGAAGTTAGCATATTTCAGTTTTAAAACAAATTGGCAAATTAAAAAACAGAAGTGAAGCAATCTAACAGTAACACAGTGACTCACACAGCTTAAAGGCAGAAGAGATTATACCATTAGTCCGAGTGTCCTTAAATTTTACCCAAATGTCCCTATTTGGCACTACAGGCTCCAGCCAACCACAGATTTTTCTTCCCAAAAGGCACACACTGTTGCAATTTGAAGGCAGCAAGAGGTAGAGAATCCATCCTAACCAGCAGCTGTTTGATCAGGGGCATTAATTACTTGTTTTGTGCATGCCTTACTCCCTGTTTGAACATATGTCTCCAGCTACTGATCCTAGTATTACAGCAAGAGGAATATAAAAAGGCTTCAGTAAGTATTCTCTGTCTGCAGACACCTCCGGGAGTCAAGTACGTATCTTAACTGCTGATTAATCTACTCGTACCGAATCAAGGATTTGAAGAAATGCCTGGATAAGAGTTAAGTGTTCATTTTCTGCAGACCGTGTCCAAGTTTTGCCTTAAGCTTTCCGTTACCTGTGAGTAAACCAAACCAGGAAGCTATATTCTAATGCCAGTCTTCTCACTTAAGGAAAAGAGTAGAGTCCACAGACAGCCCTGTTTCTTTTGTGATCCTTACAGAGCATAAGCAGGATGCTTCATGCAGCATCATGCCAGTTGCTCATGGAGAGTTGCTTTTCCTCAAACCCATTAAGGGCCTTGCTTTGCAGGAAACGAGAATTTGCTTAGCAGAGCCTGAATGCCCCATTTCTTGACATATTTAAGCACATTTTGCTCACATCAGCTGCCACTCAACAGCAATTTCACCCAGTTTAACTGACTGAGACTTCCCCATCCTTGACCATTCTGTGGTTTTCCATATTCTCTGAAAAACTTGCAAGCTATGACATAAGCTGGGAATCTGATGTGCAGCATGTTCAATCTTGTGCTTTCATGGCTTATCTCTGTAACCACTCCCAGCATTAAAATTTCTCTTCCTGTTGCTATACATCATGCATTTCCTTTAGCTTCTTTTCCCTTTTGTAGATGATATACCTTTTTAAAATTCTTGTTCCTTTTTAAAGGGAAGACTTGTTGCTTGTATCTTTTACAGCACTAACCATGTCTTACACATTTAAATAAAATCTTTATGTTCTCACTGCTATGTAACAAGCATTGTCCCAAATCCATTTTCAATATTATGATGAACTTCCCCATAATAGGCTCCCCAGGGAAGTGGTCACAGCACCCGGCTTGGCTGAGTTCAAGAAGCATCTGGACGATGCACTCAGTCCCATGCTCTGACTTGTCTGGTCCTGTGTGGAGCCAGGAGTTGGACTTGAAGGTCCTTATGGGTCCCTTCCAACTTGGAATATTCTATGGTTCTAATTCTAGCAGTTAAAATGTCCAGTTTGCCCAAGCTCCAGCACCAGCCGACTGTAGCTGTATGGCATCTTTCAAAACGTGTCTGCTTTGAATAGGACGACAGACCGTCTACACACCTGGCAGTATGTCAAGCCCCTGGGAAAGGCATTCTGCTTCTCTTGGCCTATGAATACCTGAAACAGTGCAGCAGGGTGCATCTGCCCTGTCAGGCAGGAACAACCTCAGCAGCCAGCACACCCAGCTGCCAGACTGGTGCTATCACCACAACAGCAGCAGCTGGGGAAATACATGGAGCCAGAGGTGGCATCTGTGGGTATTTCTACATGGTTGCATGCGAGTCAGGGAACGTGTGTGCATCTTAAGATCCTGTATTGCTTCCAATTGCCTGGTCTTGGATCCTGTTAACACCAGCTGACAACCCATCCATGCACAAACAAATTCTATTTGTCATTCCTTGTCCTAAAGGCTTCAGTTATGACGGAGTTTCTTGCTGTTTCAGCAGCAGTGCCAATGACCCACACCACAGCAGCCAGGCCATCCTACCACTGAGAAGTTGCAAACAAGATTACACATTGCTGTTTAATTTTTTTAAGGGAAAAGGCACAAACCTTGAATCTTGGTTTTGAATTGTGGGTACTTGTTGAGGACTTCAACTTGTTTCTTCCAGTTGAACTGGTTTTTCCAGTAGGAGATGACCTTCCTGAGGTACACTGAGTTAGTCCCATAATGGAAGCAGCTGTCCTCCAGTGGCTCAGTGAATCGAGCCTGGTCAAGTCTCCTAAATAAGTCCTAGAGGGAAAAAGGAAGAAGAGAAATTGCAAGCACTTGTGTCTGCTATCTTGTCCTCTAATGTACATGGTTTCTAGTTATTCCCAAGTGAAATGAGCACAATGAAAATAACACCTCTAATGACACCTGTGCATTCTGCTGATGCTCCATCAGTTGTTCCAATTCCTTTTCTCCTCCAGATGGCCTCCTTCCTCTTCCATTTACAGCTGTTCTTAACACTCTCTTTGTTCTGCAAGGACGGCTAACCTGTTTTTCAGGCTCATAACCACAGAGGACAATTAGCTCTTCTGACAACACCGTGGCATCACAGATTAAGTCTTCTGCCTTTCCAAGGAACTTTACTCCCCGGGATCCTGCAAGCCCAGCCCCACAATCAGTGCATTGATCTGCTCACCTTCGAAAATCAAGGGGCTGGGAAATGCTCTGGGGGATTCTGCATGGCCACAGAGCTGGTGAAACTAGAGTGGAGTGAAAGTTTCCCCAATTGAGAATAACGATGTAAGTGACCTTCCTACCACACTTCAAGGTTACAGGGGGATGCTGGCAACACTGCAAAAGTAAGTCCAAAATCACTCAGCAAGGAAGGGCAGCCAAAAGCCCCTTCCTACTGTGGACACAGCCACAGAGTAGTTGAGGGTGGAAGGCAGGTCTGGAAATCTAATCCTGCTCAAACTTCTGAGGGGTCTAACCTGAACAGCATTTTCTCTCAGTGACAGGTGTAGCTCTCACTCTGACTATGATGACTTACACCTATGCACTGGCTTATGCCTCACACTGAGCAGGCCAATATGTTAGTATGTATGCTGATCTGGTATTTAACACCTGTACAGAAAGCACAGCAATTTAAATAAAGCTTTAAACCCATCTACATCCATATTTTTCTCTGTGCTCACCACCTTTCTAAAAAATGTGTAAGTAATGTACACTAGCATAACTAACTCTGTTTATCTAAGAAAGCACTTAGAAACCAGGTTTTCTACCAACAGATTATGTTGCAATAACTACTGTAATACAGAAGTGCATGTTCAAAATCATCTTTGAATTAGAAATTATGTTGTTTTTCTGCAGCATATGAGGAAAACATATTGGAGACCAATTCCCACTGCTATTACTAAGGAGAGCAAACAAGTTGAAGAACCCAGGCCTTACTGAGAAAACAGGTATCCGTTACAAATGAGTAATACAAGCAATCCCATGATTATTGTTTGAACCACTACTCCAGAGATATATGTAGCTTTGCAATCCCTTACTTACACACACACAAAGTCTTGCAGTCTAACAAATTTTGTGATGTATGTGTTTACTGTAATTACCACTGTGGTATTATGTTGACCAAAATAGATAATTAATTACAGAAGAATCAGCATCCAACACAGCTGCAAACAAAGCAATCAAGAAAATGAGATATTCGTAACTGTTTCTGGACAAAAAGAAAAAAGACATTGTTCTTATTGTGAGCTACACAATCAAACTGAGGAAGGTGCACAAACAGGAGCACAGAGGTGAGTAATCTGTAATACGATTTTTAAGTTTATTAAGCTTTACAGAGAGTTTTATTTACTAGCAGTCTTGCAAGAGCAAGATGAGAACAAAACTGGATGTGAAATCTGTCTATCCAATATCTATCTTCTGAAGTATTTCCCCCACATCGTGGGCATTGTTCTTCACTCTAATAAATGTAACTATTGACTCAATTGAAGAATTACTTCCAAACAAGTTCTGCATTTATTATTTGGCCATTTCTTATTTCTCTCTCCCCAGTACAGAGGTTTGCTTACACTTAGCTCTTCTTCTGTGGTTTCCACCTTAAATGGCCAAATAGTTGTATCTTCTTCAGTGTCAGGCTTTTGTCCCTTGCCCCACCATCCCTCTTTGAAGGGTAATGTCTCTTCTTTCTTCTTAGAAAGAAAGAAATAGATGATGAGCGCCCCCAGAACCAGGATTATTTCGAGCAGCATAGTGCCTGCAAGAAAAGAACAGAAGTTATGAGCCAAATCAGTTCAGAGACATGTGTCATGCTTTGTCAAGACTACAGAAGTTTACTTGCTTTTAAAGACAGGTTTCAATCTACATGATGTTCTGTCACTCACAGGACATCAACACTGCCATAAAATTTAAGAAATAGGATGTTTTAACCTACACAACTTAAATGGGGAGGGAATTAGATGTTTTATGTAAAGCACATTTGATAAAAACAGAACTCAAAGGAAGTCAAGAGATCACATGGCTTGGTAATTAAATAGTCCCCCGATTACACATGCTACATTAGCAGCAATCAGCAGCCACTGGGGAAGCCAAACTTCAACAGTAGAGGAGGTGACTGTGGATATAGTTCAAGTTTTATGCTTTCTCTTCCTCTTGAACCTCTAGGATTACCCACAAATTCCAAAGCAGAGCATCTCTTCAGTAAGGCTTACGTATCTATTGTTACAAATGTAGAAAGGTAAAACCTGAGACATACATACATAGAAAATAAAGAGTGAAGAGCATGAGGCAGCCACCTTCCCAGTCAGCCTGGGGGAACGGGGCAGGGATATATTTACGTGACCCTTCAACAGCAGTGCCAACAGAAGAAAGACCTTCCCTTTCTTTCTCCCTCTGAACTGTTTTAAAGAAAATAAAAACAAAAGACCACATACATGCTTCCTGCCCATAAAACACTCTTCCCCAAAGTGATAAAAATCTGCCAAAGTCAAGAACAGCTTGATTTCACAGAATATCTGCACAACCTCACTGCTGGCTGCTGTGCTTTTGTCAAATGCAACACCCTAACAAAAAAAAAAAGAAAAAAATCAATTTTGAATATATTCAACATTTCAAGCTTTAAGTAGAAAATTTGAAAAAAAACCCAAAACAACTCTTTAATAATTGATGTTTTCAAGCATCCCTTAAAGTATGAAAAGGATTTGTAAGGCGGCTTGAGAAACAGTACTGTCATCATTTTAATGCATAATTTTTCAGAAATGTCACATTTCAAACAGGGAGTTGGTAAGACCAAGTATTTCTAAATTTCTGTGGGGCAAGCATTGTTTGTGACACAGAACAGTTTTCATTCTCTCTAGAGCTGGAAGGTTTTGTTGCATTTGCTGCTGCAGGGTAATCTGATGCTCAGGTTCTCAGAGAGGATCAAATTTATTCCCACATCAAAACAGTAATTGTAATGCAGTTTACAGGAGTTCACATTATTATAAGAGAGAAGTAAAACTGACCTGTCTTGTAAGGGCCTTGATGTGACAAATTTTAGTAAACCTCAAGTTTAATTTTCTAATGGCTGACAATAAATGATACAGTTAAAATAAGTACCCACTAAAACATCTGTACAGCAGTTTGGCACTGTGCAGACAGGACAGCAAGCTACAAAAATACATTGCTTACACATGTAGATGCTACGGCTTTGAAAAGTGACATGATATTTATTAATCCTAAGGCTGGAGAAACAGGGTAATAGGCACTGCAAGAACTTCATCTGTTTATTCATTTCACTGGTCCTTCCACAATTTCTGTATAAGAGATGCCTTTCCCCCAGCCCCCCCCGAATGTTCTCCAGAGCACAAGACAATAACTTTTTTCCTACCTCCGCCATACCGAGGCCATAACTATCCCCAGAATTAAAAAGTTTGTCCAATTTCAGCTTGCCTCATCACATAACACAGTCTAGGCACCTCTAGAGCACAATTAAATTTTACTGCAGAGCAGAACTGGAGGGGCTTTTAGAAACCTCAAAGCACTTTACATAGAAATAATATCTACCACAGGTCTTAATGGCGTCTCTATTACTCCACCGTCTTCACAGAAAAGAATGGCAACTTCCCCGAAATCACAACTCAGGCCATGTCTAGACTACAAAGCTTCATCAGCATAACTATGCAAACACCACATATGAAAAATTCAAAGTCTTGGGGAACTTTCAATATATTTACAAAACCCCACAACAAACAGCCATGCCAAGAGAACAGAGAGCTGCTGTCAGCACCAGCCCTATTGTTCAGACAGGATGGCTGGGGGACCAAGAAAAAGAGTAGAAGACTGTCTCTTGGCTCACGCTGTACTGTCACCACAGTCTCTGACGAGGTGGTGACGCAAGCACAGCACCCAACACAGAACTGCTTTACTCAGGAACAGACTCTTGGCCCATTCACGAGCAAGAAACTCGTGTGTCCTAAGTCTCCAGCACACTTGGAGCTACAGAAATATTTCCATTTCCCCCATCTGCTCTCCAGGAGACCTGAGAAAATAGACTGTAAGAGATTGTACACAAACATGCGATTTTGCAAACGCCCTGGAGCGTGTGTGCAGAGAACTCGCTATGTGAGAAGATGCCCATTTTTGCAAATGATTCCAAACAGACTTTAGGATAAGCTTGTTTACAATCCAGCAATAAGTGAAAAATCCACTTCAGGTCTCTCAAAATTCTTATATTGCAGAGAACCAGGGACAGTGACAAATAGATCTGCACCTGATGTCACTCTGACTTGGAAGAAGCTACTTCTGACACTGGTGGAGTTTCTGTTTTGCTAACAGACCTTCCAAGTTTCTCTCTATACTTAATGTCACCCAGTTCCTTTTAAAGTGCCTGCAAAATTCCTAATCACAACAAACACAGGTGCCTAGAACTCCAACTATGCTAGTTTTTCTTCAGAGAGCACAGGAGGAAGAGAAAGGCCAAAAACCACACCAGCAACATTTTAACTTGCACCAGTTCACAGACCCCTCCAAGGGCCTGGTTTGCTAGGGATGAGTTACCAGAATTCAGCACACTCCCACCAACCTATCCCACCACAGCCTGTTACTTAGAGCAAATGCACTCCATGATTTCACAAGCTTATTATTCAAGCTAGCTCTTTAAAACTTACTTGAATAGCAGAAAGCAGCATTGTGATGCAGTCAAGATGCATCAGGAATTTCCTGAACTAATCACTACTGAGCTGAGATGGAATTCATTAACCCTTAGACTTGTTCAATGATACAGCAATACGGCACCACGGGCATGGAAGGAGAAATAAAATACAGTAAAACTGTTCTATACTTGTGGTTTTCAGAGATGTAAACAACAAAGTGCTGGTTTTATAGTCTGAAGTCTCTTGATGCAACCGTGCTGGCATGTTGCCTTTAAAAATGACTGCTTCAAAGGGAGCTGATGTTTTAGTTTGGCTTTTTCCTCTTTTTATGTGACTAAAGGCAAGAACTTAGAAGGAAATATTTCCATTTATTCCATGGTCAAGTATTCAGGCTCCAGGACTTTGTTGTACCCCAGGGTGGATATTGTTTGTAGGCAGCACTTCAATACCTTCGAGAGGAGTCCAAGGAAGAAAAATGTTTGTGTTTTGCTACTTTCAAAGCATTTTGAAAGAAAAATATTGAGGCGTGATGGATCCAGTAAATATCCCCAAAATACAGGTTCTTCTTGAAGAGAGACAAATGCATATTAAGAAATACACTGCTTGCAATAAAACCCCAAAACTTCCTTGCAGTACCTTACTGATCCTTGTTGCAAACAATCCTTGCTTCTCAGCATTTGCTGCACTTTGATTTGCACTGTCCTCTATTCATATATTAACAGCCAGAGCTAGGAGCTCCACAGGAACAGAGCAGTTATTATTTAGATCAAAGCTATGTCCTGTCTTCATCAGTATCCAGGAACAGATGCCCTGGAGAATGGACCTATTCATTTTTTTAGAGAGGTCATCTATGAAATAGCTTAATGGCAACATCCCCATCTTTTTCTACTAGTAATCACTCCCTTCTGCCTTCCGGCATTAGCATCCATCTGAAACATGTTATTGGAGAAATAAGCAGTTGGAAAGGTTTCCGACCTAATGCTTAGGCACCTGTTTTGGCCTAAATGCTCCACAACCCAGCTGCTGTGGCTTGACTGATGCACAATGCCCACAACTCTGAGCGGTGCTATTAAACTATCTAAGTTGTAAACGTGCAGCAAAAGCTTTAAGAGACCATGCTGCTTTCAGACACGTGCCAGAGGTGATCATGCTTTAGAGTTAATAACTAGCAGTCTGCGAGGCAGCTCAGAGCACTTAGCACACTCTGATGCTGTCTGATACAAGGGTTATTGATTAATAATTACTCTGCAGGAGAAATAATAGCTCGATTTAAAAGTGATGTTTCCGTTTATGTAATGGAACAAAAATACACCCCCCATTAGGCTTTACTGAAAAGGCAACCCTCTGCTGCAGCATCTTTGTTTACTGCTCGATTTGCCTGAAGAGCAGCAATTTCAGGTTGTTCTTCCCAATTGATCTGAAGGAAAAATAACCCACTGAAGGACTTAAACTCATGGCATCTGCAATAGGGTCCCCTAGCACCACCAGCCTAAAAGGCACTATGACATGGCACTGTCCCAAAAGCTTCCCTCTCAGGCTCCATCCTAGTGTCTACAGGCTTCATATTGCTGTCATTATGTAACCCCAGAAACAGACAGAGTACCATAAAGACATTTGTGTAAGAAAAGCTTCCTATTTATGTAGTTTGTGGAACATTATGACAAGCTTCAAAATAGCTTAGCAACGCAGGAATTGCTTTGCATACAACTGGTAACATCTCCCAGGTGAGCATAAAATGATACATTAACATTGTAGGAGAGGAGGAGAGGTAGGCATCGGGTGAAATAAAGCGTCCTATGCAAGGAAGCAAATCAAAGACGGGAAATACAAACCCAACGGTTTCTGGCTTGTCTAGATAAGAAATTTAGCATTTACATTTTTATTGCCATAGGGAGGTGGCACACAATGCTATCTCCAAAACAGCAGGAAGAGATGCTATCATTCTCTTACACAAACTTTTTCTAGACTGCTCAGAATCAGGAATTAGCCAGTACAGTGGGAACCTAATTAGGAGACTATAAGCAAAGAAAGGGGTCACCTTCCCAAAGGAGAAAGCATGCTCCAGCCATCCAGGCCTCTCCCAGGAGCGGAGCACAGCGCATCCGGGACAGGGCTGAGGGCACACCTCCATCACCACTGAGGAACACCCCACATCTGCGACAGCAGGGCACTACTCCCTTGCAGCTCTCAATCTGCTTTGCCCCTTGCAAAACATTAGCAAATTTAAAGCTCCTATATGCATCACCCAGAACTTTTACCTACAATACTCAGTCCCTGACGCACGTCTTTCCAGGGGAGTAGTTGAGTACCTTAAACAACATACTCCCATGTAATTTTTCCTATGATACTATGACAGTCAAGTGGTACCATCTCTTCAGTACTACACTGAAACCCAACAGGCACAGACCCAAGCCTACCTAAGCATACAAGAAAAGCAGTATCAGATTAAGTTCACTGGCATCCACCTCACCCAGAAACAGCATATTTATGTAACCACTGGCCAGTCAAAGCTCATGTCACAACCATAACTTAAAATACTGCATGCCATGATTTTTAGAGGAAGATAATCAACTTACAAGAACACATACTTACACCACACTACTTGCCCTTTCATATCCATGCCAAACACATTCTCAAGTGATGCTTAAAAATACGTCTCAATTATCTGTTTTCCTTATTTTGCTTCTATTATGTTTGAACAGACCAAGTCTAAAAGAAGCCTGCAGGCTGCACAAGAGCAAACTGGTGGAATCCAGCCTAGAATCCAAGTGGTGCCTGTTACTGTGACCTAATGACTATGTGCACAGTTCAGGGGAAAGGAGATGTACTCTCCACCTGCGATACTTCCTGCTGAGGTCTCTACAGACAGAGGAGCCGCTGGAGGGTTATTCAGTCAGTACTGTTCAGTCACGATAAATAAAGGTAAAAGAACTGTTAAAAACTTCACAATCATGCATTTTATAGCTACAGTGTAAGGTATCTAAAATCTATGCAAAGATTTTATCCTATTCACCCTACCCAGGCTTCACCCTATTTAATGACCCTCAAATCCCAACAATAACAGAGGGCTTTTTTGCATGAATGCAGAGAAGCAACAGAAGCCTGGTGGGGTGAACACAGATGAATGCTGGGTCTGATCAGCAAAGTGTTCTCAAATCACGTTACAGTTAAAAAAGCAAGGCTATCATGACAGTAAAAAGTTTTAAAAACAGTTCATAGGCACTGTCCAGCCAAAGCGACACAGTCCAATAAAACAGATTCCAAATAATATCTTGAGCTTTACCTCACTATTAATTTCTAGTGTCTGAAATACTGACTAGCACATTATTCTGTCTTGCCTTCCACCAGTTTCTAGCAATATGAGGTTAACCTCCTCATCCTATGAAGTATCTGCATTTTACAGAGAGGGGTGGAACCAAAAGAGTTAGAACCAAGACAGATATTACAGATAAGGAAATGAGATCGAGGTAACTGTTCCTCAGGAAACAATAAAAGGAAATTCAGGCACTATTTTTAGCTTCTCTAAATTAACCACTACTAAAGAGTAAGAGGTTGCCTTCCTCCCCTGTGATGCTGTTATGGCCAATGTTTCGCCCAGTCTGATCTCTATATAAGACTGATTCATCGCCTTACTCTTTGGTGGTAACAGCACAGCTTGTGTCCTTCAGTTTACAGTGGGATTTCACATCTCATTTTCTTAGGAGTCCTCCGTAAAATCAGAGGGAAAGATCTTTAACTAGCAGCTTTACAAGTTTTTTGTATTAGTACCTTTAGAAAACTGCGTTACTAAAACCTTTAATTAACAACACACGTGGAACTGAAGGGGGTGTGGGAGGTGTGTGTGGAATGTGGAGAGCACAGTTTGAAATTTTACACTCCAAAGTATGTAAGAACAAAATACATAATCTTTCAGTTAAAAAAAGGTGTGGAGATGGAAATGATGACTATAAAGGCTGCCAGAGGAAATTTCTGTCAATATGCAAGACAGTAAGATGAGGTGCAGGCTGCAAATTTAAATTAGGATCATGACACCAAGTAGCAAGGGCAGCACAAACAAAAACTTGTATGAGAGAGTAAAAAGGGAAAAAAAATTTAATAAATTGTGACTATGGAAACAGAAAGAGATAGAAACTTGTTATCTCTCTATGAAGACTTCATCCTCAAAGAGAAAAGGAACTTTGAATGATGAGAGAGGAGAGGAACAGATGGTAGTCATCATTTTCTGTCAAATAGCTGCAACACCAAAAGGATGTGACAGCGTAAACACGTAACAAGAACAATTCTTGCTACTTCCTCTCTCTTTTTGTAACAACTAAACACCGAAGTTTTTTTGGGATTTAAGGGCTTCATTTAGAAGTGCACTACCTGTACCCACCAGATTAGAACAATTAACACTCACGATGATGCAGCCAAGAGCACTAGGTCCTTCAACAGAGCTTTATTTTTGATTCATAATACATAGCCATTTAACATGAGAAAAATATTTATCTTTTATAATACAGAAAAAACTGGCAGAGCAGTAGTTATATGCCTTCATTGCAGAGTTCAAAAAAAGAAAAAACTGACTACTGGGTGCAATAGACACATAAATTGCTGGACCTACAGAAAGAACAAGCAAGCAAACAAAATCAAGAGTTTGCTGAGCCTTTATTTGTGGCTTACNAAAAAAAAAAAGAGGAGGAGGAGGATTGTCAAATAACAGCTCACTTTGCAGAGAAGAAATTTAGAGAAAAGCTCCTGCTCTTTACCTCAGCAGGACCCATCACAGACCATTTCCTCATTGGGGTAAACACATTAGAAGACAGTGTCATACAGTACTGAAAAAAGCAACAAACAAAGCATGAGTACCACAATTCCCACAAAAATACTCCCAGCCCCACTAATCAGAAAGCTTTTAATCAATAACAATATGCTTAAGTATATATCAAAGCTGATATGATGCCTAAAAACCCCCCCCAAAAACCAAACCCTAACAAAAAATCCAAAACAAATCAGCCAGAAAATCCAGGGGATTTTTGATTTATTGCATTAGCCATCCTACTATGTCTAGCAGGATCAAGGTATTAAAGCAAAAGCCATTTTAGAAGTAGATTTTCATGTTTTACTATTTACGTAAATACCCATTTACACACACAATGATGCTTTTAATTAAAAATAACATGTTCAGAGGAAGAATCCAGGGCTTTTTCAGTAGTAGTAGTCAGGAGGGAATTTACAGCAATAATTACAATCAGACCAAAGCTCTTCAGAGAAAAGCAAGATGCTCTACTTTCCAAGTGACTTTTCTTTAGGGACTACACAGTAATTGGAGGTCTATTTGCCACACTAGGAACTTGCACATTAAAGATGCCCTGTCTCTGAGACTGTGCATTGCATGAAGACAATACTCTTGCAGGCTCAAAAAAAACGTACGTACTCTACCACAAAGATAAGGCTTTACCTCTGCTCCTCTGGCCACAAAATTTAAATACTTCAACTATAGAAATGTGCACAGGAATATATACAATAATCAATTATTTTTGCCTAAAGCTATAACCTACACCCCTCCCCCCATCCCTGCTTTCCTACTTCTCTGCTGACAAGTTACTTGACAAACTCATTCTTAAGAAACAAGAATTTCTGGAGTATTAGCATTCCAGAATAATTACCCCACAACTTGTTTGGTTGTTTTGTTTTTTTTTTTTAATCCGTTGTAATTACTTAGAACAAATCTGCCATGTATAGTATGTAGTATCTTAGTATAGTCCACTAAGAAGCCTGAACTTGTTTCAGAGTTCCTACCAGACTCACAGAGCACTGCAGTTCTATGTTTAAAAATACTAGATAAGTCTGAGAACTTTGTTGAAGGCCTAGCCAGTTTGTCTGACAACATGGTAATACCTATAGAATAACCAAATACAAGAAGTACAGTAGGACAACTTGGGGCGAGGAGGGGCAGAGTGGGGGGGAAGGCCTTTGGAACCACCTGGTAACCCAAAACCTTTTTTGGGCAATTCATACACACAAATTACACATGGATTCCAATTATTAAATCTTATGAGCTTTTTTTAAATTGGGGCAATCATAGTGTTGAGTAAACAAGCAAGCAGAGTTTAAGCAAAACACACATAAGTTTTTACATATGAATTCAGACTGGAAAAGATACAGAACAAAGAGTCATGAACTTGATGCTGTGCCAGGACCTTCCCCACAAAGACTTCAGCTCTGATAACGATCTAATCCTTGTCCTTGGCCAAACTCAACTGTGGATTGATTTTCAAAGATGCCTAATTGTTTTTGGAGCCTATCTTCCATCCATTTTCGGTAAGCATTAGCAATCCATACACTCCAGTCTCAGTTTTAGTTTACTTCACAGTACAAGCACAACATATCAAAAGATAGGGGCAAATTAATCTATTAACCCTACATTTGTGGCTGTGTAAGCAAATTTGAGACAGTGGCTTCTAAGACTGATCCTATCTTGCAGGTTCACCTACAATAACTAGGGTGGTTTTCTTACTTTAGATAAATCTATGCCATGAAAAGAAGGGAAGAAAAAGCAGCCTAATTGAGAAGAACTGGATGATTAAGCAACATACTTGATCATACGTTTTAACTACAGGTCAAAGTCAAAATCCCAGCTGAATTCTGACAAAGTGAGCCAAACTAGAGGAGTGTGTCATCTGCTTAGTCTCTGCAGCTTGCTTAGTTACGCAACAAAACATGGCCATTACACTTAAAAAGGTTTCTTCTCATCCCCAAAATACTTATTCAGCAAAGGGAAGTATGTATATGGTACTCATTCAAACAATCTGCAGGTTTGCCAAGTGACCCATGAACTACAACAAAGCCAGTTCAATTTGACATCCCTGTTTAGAGACAAGCAGAAAACACCAAACCAAAAACCATACTAAACCGTTTATACGCCAACAGTTAAAGCCACTTATTCTAAACCGGGGAACACAGCCAGATTCCCAACAAGCACTAAATAAAATTGTTATTTCCATAAGTACTGTCAGCACTAAGGCCAGCTTATCAGGAACCTTAAGCCGGGCAAACAGCCCTGGTTCCAGCAAGCTGTTGGGGAATACCACATCTACTCTCCCTCCAGAAAAGCCTTTCCAAAATCAACCCAAAATTCACCAACCGGCCCACCAACATTATCTGGACTCCAATAATCCCCACTATTAATGGAACTGTGATACTGCCAGCCGGCGGAGGGGCACACACCCTGTAAAGTATCGGTGTTGTAGGCACACATCCCGCTTTAAGTGGTGCCCATTTTCCCCTGTCCGCCGTACGGAACCCGCAGATTTCAGCGGCAGACGCCGCACACAGAAGAACCAATAAAAGTTTCTTCATTTACTGGATGGCTTCATTTACTGGCTCAGGCCAGGGTGCTCGCTTCGCTCCTCCGGACCTCAGCCGTGCACGACAGCGGCTGCAAACGCGGAGCTGCCATTTCATACATCCCCCTCTCCCAGTCGGGGGAACCCCGCGATTCCCGCCCGTCACGCGCAACTGCCCTCAGGTCCCGCGGCGCCAGGGGGCGCGCCCAGAGCCGTTTGTCGCCCAGCGAGACGAGACGAGACGCTGCCTGCCCCGCTCGAACCCCGTTACAGGAGCGGGACGAAAGCCAGCGCCGAGCGTCTGCGGAGCGACTCAGGTAAGGCACAGCCCCGCGGCGGACAGGCCTCACGGCTCTCCCCCGAGACGCGGACTTCCCTTCACACCCCTCCCGGCAGCCACTGCCGCCGTTACCTGCCGCGGCCGGAGAGAGAACCACACTCTCCTCGCCTTGCCGCGCTCGGCGCCGCCCACAGGCACAGGCGTCCGGCCGGTGCCGTGCCCCTCCGTCCGCAGCCTGCTGGGAGTTGTAGTTGTCCAGGAGCGCCGGGCTGTGGCGGAGGCCTCTTGCCAGTTCGTCCCTAGCCGAGCCGTGCGAGTGGGCGCCGAACGAGGCCGCGCCCAGTAGGTGTTTCACTATTTGTTTCCAGGATTGGCCACGTGGATGCAATTTGGAGGCACCTTAAGGCTTAGTTTACTGATTTGGAGCTACTGCACACTGAACCCTTGCAGTCACATTCACCTTTCAACATGCTGATCCCTTCTTAACCCCCCACACTGACATCAGCACTTTAAGAAATGTCCAGAACTGCAATGCAGTTTTATAAATCCATGATCGAATCTTCACCTTGTATTGTGCCTTCAGCGTTGGTTTGAGAAGCTAGCAGAGTGTTACAGGCCGGCAGAAAGAACAGTCTACAAACTTTGGTTACGTACTTCCAGTGCCATCCATGTGAACTAGAACAATACAGAAACAAATTCAGACATACTTCGTTTTTAGGTGAACACTGTATGGCATGTAAACCACCGAGTGCTTAACATGACAGGAAGTTTTTACAGGCAAGTCAGGGACATTACAAGGTGCATGGTGTTTAGGCATGGGTTCAGTGGTAGCCTAAGCCAACCTAACTGCTGGCTCTTTCTCTCCCATCATTCTCCTTATCCCTCTTGGGAACTCTCAGCCCCTCCATTTCACCCCCTGTAGCATGCATTTCACACTTTGTGAAGCCACGCTAACCAGGCAGAACACCAAAACAGCAACTCCTCAGAACATCAAGCAGTTTTCTGAGGCACTGGGTAAATTGAAATGATTCACCTGAGTCTCAGAGACTGTCAGCCAGCTGTTACATTGACCAAGGCTGAGGTGGAATCCCAGGTTTTACATATTTATTAGGTGATCATCAGGGAATATTGCTGCAGTGGTTAAGAAGCTATTTGCAAAGCAGCTGTTAGCTCTGTTAAAAAACCAAACCAAAACAAACAACATGGCTGTTTATTTGCATGTTTAAATAGTCACGTGTTATGTGAGTCAGATACAGAGAGAGATTGCTCCTGGGCACAATGAACAATCCCCGGTGAATCTTGTTTATTTCATTGGTAACTGCCCTCAGCCTTAGGGTAGAGCTGCCACAGCAAAGGTGTTTAAAAATAAAATAGAATATCCCCCCCTCCAACCATCAGTCACTCACTGAAAAAGTGTATCCCTATCCCTCTCCTGCCCCCAATTTGAAAGGTATATTTTATGGCAGTTCGCTAGACATGGACTTTCACTCTAGCTAATGTTGGAGGCATTAGTTCATCCTCCTGCCTGCTGATTCCTTAAAGGAGAAGATGCCTTTGAGAGGTGATAGCTTTAAGCCACACACACAGTTTACCAGAGCTCATTTGTCAGTGCCCCGAGGCAAACCTTTCATCTTTCAGCCACATAATGATAGCAGAACTGTATTATAGATGGTGGTATTTACATGCATGAGCAATCCAGTTTGAATATATATTTTTGATAGGCAGTGCGAATAGCAACTGCTCATTTGCTTGCTACCAGCCAGCAAAGCCATTCAGTAGGTGTCCAGAAATCGCACCCCCTGCTCCAAGAAACCAGGTCTTTGAAATCTTGCTGTGAACACGTGCCTGCACATTCAGGAAGAGTCTGCTCAGAAGTTGAACAATGCATATTAGTCCTTTTATTAACAGCTACCACTTCCAGAGAAAAAAAAGCCCAACATGCAAACATGACTTAAAAGGGAATAAAACCCACTATCTCTCCCAGACCTCACGGTGTGAGCCATGTTTTAATATAATGACTAAATGTCACAGTTCAGCCCCAGAAAGCTGCTGAGCACCACACACTGCTAGTTCACCACTCTCCTGGAGGGGAAAAAGACAAAGTTCCACAGGTTGGGATCAGGGCAGTTACTGGCACACAGACATCAGCCACCAAGAACTTCACCAACCCAACTGCCCAGGAGCCACACCACCCCTCCGAACCAGCCCCTTTTATGGGGGTGCAGTGTCAGGTGGTGTGGAAAACAGCATGGGCCAACTCGGCTCACCTGTGCTGGCTCCTTGGGGACGTCAGCTCTGCCCCAAACAGAACCAGGACACCAAATCACTGCGAAAAAGGGGACGAAAGAATGTGAGCACAACATCAAAATTTGCTATGCAAACAATGCAAACTATCCTCAGAGGTGGTCTCAATAGAAAACAGTTTCATAAATACAAACATTACAGTTTAAGAGGAACACTATAACCTTATAGCTGTATAATATCCACAGTTTCAACACCTAGGAGCCATCTGTATGGGGAGTACTGATGGGTTGAGCACACTGCTAGGAGACTGGGCATTTTCAACCAAGAGCACTCAAAGAAGGCACTGTGGCGGGTTTATGTGGCGGGTGTTTGGAAGCCCGGAGGCTACAGGGCTGTGAGAAGCTGCACAACAGCAATGCAAGCCAGAGAGGAGCGAGAAGATGCAAGAGGAACAACTGCAGACACCAAGGCCAGTGAAGAAGGAGGGGGAGGAGGTGCTTCAGGTGCCAGAGCAGGCATTCCCCTACAGCCCATGGAAGGTGATAGTGAGTAGTGATTCCACCTGCAGCTAATGGAGGACTCCACAGTGGAGCAGGTGGAGACATATGAAGGATGCTCTGACCCTGTGGGAAGCCTGTGCTGGAGCTAATTCTTGGCAGGACCTGCAGCCCATGGGGACAAGAGCCTATGCTGGAGGGACTTGTGAACTTGTGGGTCCATGCTGGAGCAGGTCATGAAGAACTGCAGCCTGCATGAAGGACTCAAGTTGAAGAACTTCATGGAAGACTTTCCTGTGAGAGGCACCCATGCAGGAGCAGTGCAAGAGTACGAGAAATCCTCCCCATGAGGAGGAAGGAGTGGCAAAGACATGTGATGAAGTTTTTGCAACTGTCATTCCCCATCCCCCTGTGCCACTGGCAGGGAGGAGGTAGAGAAAACTGGGAGTGAACTTAAGCCTGGAAAGAAGGGAGCGGTGGGGGGAGGTGTTTAAAGATTTGGTTTTACTTTATCCTACTCTGGTTTTATTGGCAATAAATTAATTTCCTCGAGTCAAATCCGTTTTGCCTGTGAGGGTGATTGCTGCGTGATTGCCCTCTTTATCTCAACCCATGACCTGTTTGTTGTATTTTCTCTCCCCTGTCCAGCTGTGGAGAGGAGTGATAGAGTAGCTCTGGAGGGCACCTGGCCTCCAGCCAGGATCAAACCACCAGTCAATCATGTCTCAAGATGTTTTTAGAATGGCACAGAATAATTGTGTCCCCTTTACAGGACTCAGACAACACACACCTGTAACTAACTTTAGCACAGTACAAGAACATAAGCTGTACCTTGAGCAGAAACAAAGGCTGTGTTCAATAGCAGGTTCTTGCATGAAGGCAGCTAACTATGCTATCACAAGGTGACTCTTTTTATTGGCTCAGTTCCCACAGACTTTAGTTTTACATGGACCATTTTATTTTAAGCTCCCGAGAGCATTTAGTCTGTTACAACTGCTACAAGACCTACACAGATTTCCATAATATGCTGGAGTTAGCACACTACTATGCTTTGTGTTCTGCTGTGTATCTCATCTGCTTCTGAAGTACTGTGGCATCGTCCTCATCTCCAAATAACATTTCTACAGAGTAAAAAGCCCACATCTGCCTTCACTGTGTAGTAATTAAGATTAAATAATTCTGACCAACATAAAGGTGAGGTTTATTTGGAAGCCAGTCTTAAGAGTCTACTTACTGTCAAAGTAGTAAGAGATAAAAGGTGTGCTTTTATGTCATCCCCAGAAGCAGAGACAGTTCAGCTCTTGCCTGTATTTAAATGCCAGTCCTTGAACCCACAAAGCCTTTGTACAAGATAAAATCTTTAGAAACAAACAGTTGTGTTATCTTCAGTCAGGCAGCATCTACCTTTAAAGTGATACCAGCTTTTCAGAACAGACACCTCCGTGTTTTGAAAAGCATATTACTCTTAAGCAAAAACAAGATACAGTTCTTCCTCAATTAGTGTCCTTTAAAAGTTGTCAGAAGACTTTCTGAATTGATCTTCACAAGATGACTCCTTAGATGTGCTTAACTAAACCAACTTTGTTTCAGTTAATTAGATTTAAAAGTTATCTCAGCACAGTGTTGTACAAAGACTAATACTGTTTTGAATCAAGCTCTTGCTCCCTAACGTCACCCACTCATGCTCACACTCTTGAAGGAGATTGGACTTGTGCAGAACCTGCAGTCAAATCAGTTTTACAGGACCCCCCCCCACCTATTTGCCATACATTTTTCCATTCTAGATGTCAAACTTTGTTTAATCTGTGGTTGCACTATCATTTCTATGTTGTAATTTTTTTCTTCTCTGAAACCAGGAATGGAAGTGAAAAAGCACAAGCGTATTGAGGGACACCAGTGTGCCACCACCCTTATGCTGAATGAAACAAAGGAGTTTGTTCTGCCTCTACAGTAAGAGGGCTAACACACCTTCCAGATGAGGTAAGCTCTCGGGATCAACCTACGGTACAAAGTGATCATCTAAGTCTTACTGGCCACATCTGGCAGAAAACAGGGTTTCTTCACATTTATTACAGCAAAATGGTCAACATTACTCACTTTTATACCACAGGAAGGAACTTAACTGAGATGAAATAGAATTATTTTGACAAGTTAAAACATTTTAAAAGCACCTGCTTTGCTTCAGTTCCATTTCCCATTTTGACAGACTGAGGCACCAAAGCATCCAATTTTCCAAAATGAATCAGTTGTTCTTCTAAGTATGGGTCTTAGTGGAAACAAAGGCCTCTCTCATAAGGATCTCTAAAACAAAGACCTGTGACCTAAATTCTCACTTGTACAGATAATTTAAGGATGTTCCTGTAATCCAGAATACTTATGTAACAGGCTACATACAGAGACACTCAGGGTTGAAGCCCCTAAAGGAAAACAAGCGAAGTAATTGCACGTAACAGAGCTCACAGTGCCAGCTGAAGTGTGGTGCAGTTGCAGTCAAGACACCCAAAGGATCCAGGAAGTGAGAACACCAGAAAAACAATAAATTCCACAGCCAAACTAACACAATCTCTTTGTGCAATAACAAGACCCATATTCTTTATTAACTATTCTCACAAACCAGATCACTGGAGACAAACTAAGACACAGTCTGTAGTGGCAAAGGCTGCCTGTCTGCTGCAACTGGCACAAAATCCTAGCTGGGGAGTAGCATTTGCTGACGTGCCAGGCTGCCAGTTACAGCGCTCTGCATGCCGTACAGTCAGTCACACCTTTGGTGCAGCAGCCACGTTAAGCTGTTGGGGCTTTTTCATTCACGTACCAGCAGACACACTCAAGTAGCTGCCAATGCAATGGACTAACTCATCAAAAGTTTATTAGGAAAGCAATCCGTGTACATATGTGTGCACAGTCTCAACAGGAGGATAAGTAAGAAAAGGCAGAGTTTTGGGTTCACAGCTTTCTGAACACCCCGTAACACCATAGAGAAGTTGCTAAAAATTCCAGGAGAAAGTCAAGAAGCACCTGTCTTTGTGTAGATTGTTGGGGGTTTGCTTTGGGTTTTTATAAGCAGTAGCTTTATTGGTATTCTTGTATATTATGACTGCACAGCACCACCTGTTTGTCTGAGTACAGCAAGTTTAACAACACATGCTTTCATAAAAAGTAGCATTAATATTTCCTTGCAGTTTTGCAGAAATAATTTTTGTATTTAGAAAAGTAGAAATCCATTTCCCCGCCTCATTTCCTTGACAGCTACTTCTCTAATATACAGGACTATAATTGCCCCCCTCTAAAACCCGCACAGGTATATAGCTTAAGCTTTCCAGCCACTCAGTACACCAAATCTTCTCTCTCCTTTTAACCTCCATGCACAAGCAAATACCACCAAAGCCTTTCTGTACCTCTGCTGACAGAAGATATGGACATGCCAAACCAGTTTATAAGAGCCATCCATCCATCCCAAAATTGCACTAAAATAGCTGTAGCCTTTTTGCCTGCCAGTATAACAGCTTAGATCTTCACTTTATGATTTTGTGTAACCATTCATACTGCCCAACACTGTTATACAGATGTTAACTACTTAGTATACTATATTAAAATATTAAGACAATTTGGAGCATCAAGGAAAATTTTAATTATTATAGTATCTTATTAAATGATGAGGAAAGTTCAGACTTCTCTCTGGATTTATTTGTATTTCAAATGCCAATACAAAGAAGAAAAACATCACGTATGTACCAGTCACTCTTGTAGACTAGAATTTGAGCAGCCACCAGGAATTTAGCACTGCAGTGTTTCCAGACAATATGCAACATTATATGTTCAGCTGAAAGGGCACACCAGTGCAATATTCAAGCTTTGGCATTTTTCTGAGCCCTTAGCAAACATGTGAACTCCACCATTCCTGAGGAGCTCAATTATTTTTAAGTAAGTGACAGCAGGTAGTTATTTAAGTAGATTGTTTTGTTATACATAAAATGCCACTACAGACAAGTCATTGCATGGCTCTGCTTTACTTCCATCACTTGGTTTAACCCAGAACATTGGTCCTGGGAAAGCCTACTTATACCAACAGCATAATTACATTAAAATATTCATCTGGTTTTAAGCACGCAGGATTTAGCCAAAGCAAGTATCAATTTCAGCTACTGGGTTTTCAAGCCTTTGTAAAAGACAATTAAGGCATCCATCACCCTACCAGAGGTAACAATGAGTAACAAGTCTGAGCCACAGGAGCACTGGTCTGTTTTTGACAGTGGTATTTAAGTATTTATTGAGCTGGTTTTCATCCATTTATTCAGCTGGCTTAAAGCCACATGTAACATTTGAAAATGCACAGTTAACAAGCTGCTAAAATAAGGAATCTGGGTAGCCTTTGGTTGCATTTTTTTCTATTAACGAGACAGGCAACAACTTCTAAAATTTGTCTTGCTGATATACTTCAACTTTGCCCAAAGCAAAGTTGGGAAAAGCTCCCCCTACTAATATAAATTAGTTAAAGTACGGAAAAAAGCGCCACCGACTTATTTATTAGTAACAGTATTTGCATAAGCAGAAAAGAAACTCCCAGTTTTTCACCAATCTTGAGCAATATTCAAGTTGTACTTTAATTTTTAAACTAGAGAAGTTAAATTATTTAACCAATATTAACAGTTCTACAGACTGCACAGATGTTGCACAGCGAGTGACCAAGATCAATACTAAGAGCAAAAATCTTGCTAGCGATAGTACTAATACAGATTGGCAGCTACAGCATCTCAGTTCAGAAAACATACATCCTTCTGAACCCCACTGATGTCTATCATTTATGTAAGCATTTATCAGATCCAATCACACTACAGTATTGCTCACGTTAATAAACCTTCACACTGTGGAAATACATCAGCATAAGGTATGAACACAAGTAAATCTGTATGAATTTTTATAGTAACTTTTCCAGAAATACACTTGTGGCCCATCAATTTTAGATGAAAATACTGTAGCTTGAAAATATTTACTTGACTTCTTAGCATACCTAACATGTAAGAATAGTTTCTTGTTCTAATCCCAAAAATAAATATAAGCTTTCAATTGAAAGCATTTCTTTTCCTAGTTTTCCGAAGCAGAGTCTGGGGGTGATGGGAATGTGCTTCAGACTTGTCATCAGTCTACTTCAGTACATGAAAGCATCTCCTGTCCGAGTATTCATTCAAACCAGAGATATTTTCTTCCAGTGAAATATGACCGGAGCATTCATTTTATTTTCAGCAGTTCAGTCTGTTTCCATGGCAGCACTGCGGGATTCCTTAGCCACCATGAGTCGCATTAGCTGACTGTGGAATTTCTCTATCTTCTTTACGTCTTGCGCCTGGTCTGTTCTATACAGCAAACACTGCAAGAGAAAGTTGCTTAGTATCAGATTTCTCTCCAGCTGGTTTTATTCTGTTTATAGTTGCAACAAATTTGGATCACACAAAATCTTCATTTGTGGTACATTGTTACATTGTGGTACATTGCTAGCATGAGACAGCTCAAATATCTACCCTGCTTTAAAATCCATGCACATCAGTTTCTCTGAAAGGCTTGTGCCTTCCATTTGGAGGTAGGGAAGCTCATATTAATCCTAGTTTCTTCCCTCAAAAAAGTGTGCTAAAACTTGGGGTTTAAAGCTCCTGGTTTGTGTTGTCTAAAAATAGTACCACATTTTCAACCTGAAATTACCTTCCTATTCTCTATGTTCATTCTGAAAGCAAGTTTATTTTGCCTTTCACAGTCTTCAATGTTACATTGCTAGTGATATAAAAACAGTTCAGTGTTTCCCACTGAAGGGGATCCCATACCCCGAGCAAAATCTGTGCTAAATAAGGAACACAGCATTAAGACAAAAAGGAACTCAACGTGTCAAGCCTTTCAAGGCAAAAGAACAAGAGCAACAGTGACACCATAAAGACCTCTCAGGGGTTGATTCGGGAAGGGGTTGTTCTTGAAGATTAAGTAATTTCTTGCTCCTGTACATCAAGAGTGCCCAGACTGATTTAACAATGAAAGCCCCACAACACCCCTGTTCTTCAGTGGTTTGAATTCTGAGACAAGCAGTAGAAAACAGCTGATTTTCTTTCCTTTCAGCTTTATCAGTTCTCCAGATTGAGCATCAAGGAAAGCTTCCTATCCTGTGTTTAGGAATAAAAAAAGAAACAAAACCAAAGCACACCCCCCACACACACCTCCAACCCAAAACCAATGCCCCGCCCCTACTGGTGTCACAGCTTTCTGGGACTGGAAGCAGATGACAAGGCCTGTAACTGAGTTCAAGTTCATGAATCACTAGACTCCCAACTCCCCCATGAACGATTCCAAACTCACTGCTCTCCATTCTCCCCATTGGTTGTGCCCCACACCCAACCTCCCATGAAGCTCTATTATCCTAGAGATAAGAGCCCTTACTGGAGTTTCACACTTCTCCTGGGTATTGGAAATACCAGTGTCAGGCTACTTTTCCTGGAATAAAGAAATCCAATTTTTTTCCATGTCGGAAGGTAAGAGAAGGGCATACTACCATGGCTTACTCTGGACTGCGGAGGAACAACCACCTGGCTGTAGCATCACTAGCACTAACACATTGCTGGCATGCACATCATACACTGATATGTGCTGATACACTTGTACCTGCTGCCCATGATCTCACGTCCTGATCTCTCCCACGCTTCTAAGTGCCTTCCCAGACTATGTAGCATAAGGGCAACTAATAAGTGCAGCTGCTCCACATCCTCATACAGAACGACCATGGAAGGACACCACAGAATGTGTATAAATGCCAGTTTTTACCAACTGTGTAACTGACACATAAGTTTCAGAAAATGGATCTCTGAACTGCAAGTGATTCTTGTCATTCAGTCTCAATCACAAATGAGCTTAATCTACAGTCAGCTGTCACTACTCTGAGCAAATAAAAAGGACCACATGCACACTAGTAATACATCTGTATGAAGATGATCCTGAAATGCTTCAGCAGAAGCTACCAATGCCATTCCATAAAACATTTTCAGATAGAGGCCAAAAGTTGTGTAGTGCTCCTTTTCCTTGTTTTCAAAGAATCCTAAAATAATTATGTTGTCATCCATTACAAAAACAACACTGAAGTGTCTGCACTTTTCCTAAACTCTGCAGAGTTGAACCACAGGTCAGTGTCAGCCACAGCAACTAGGGAAGGCTGAACTCAAGTTCTTAAAAAACTGTCGGGCACTCTCAAGGCAACCAAGGGCTAAGAGCTCCCAAGCTAACCAACAGCAAAATCCAAGTTCACGAGAGGCACAATAAGCCCTGAAAATGGAATATATTCTGTACTTACAGCTACATCATCTGTTACTTTGATACAGAGGTTCCCATCACAGTGTCGATATTTGAGAACAACCCGCACCTGAAACGACAAACTTTAAGAATTAACATCATAGCTAACGATTCCCAGAACATAAGTGAAGGAAATCTGCCCAAATTCAGACCACTTTTTATTATAATTATGTACTGCTTCACACTTTCATTACCTCTGTGGTGATTCTCAGCTCTGGTGGCCACTAATCCTGGAGCCAGGATGGTGTGAAAGTTGAACCATCACATTTCCCTGCCTAACATGTTAAACCATTAGAGAGGCATCAGAAAGCTTAACACTGGTTATGTTCAAAACCACACTAAACACAGCAATGACAGTCACAGATACCTAAGTGAGAGGCAAGACAAACTAGGAGAATCATGTCAATACATAGCACCTCTTTGCCATATATCTGGAAGCATGTGTTTGTAAACATAAAACACTTTAAAAAAAAAAGTTCTACATGAAGACTCAGAAGGGGTTAACTAAACGGAGTGAGATCAAGATTACTGCCTTTTCTTCTTTAGTACCTAAACTATGACGTAAACCAGTCCTACCTCCAGTTGCTAACTTTATTTCAATAGCTGCACTGCTGACATTTTTGTAAGTGGAAATGAAAAATTCAAATAGCACTTTTACAGTAATTAACATTAAGAGGATTTAATTGAATTTAATTGAAGAAATTCTTTCAAATTAGTTTGCCTTTAAGACTCAGTAAGGCTGAATTTGAAGTCTGCAAGCAAGCATGCAACTTCTCACCAACACAGTTCCTACTGTAGTCACCTGCCCTGAGATTTAACCTACTCCAGTCCCTTCGGGCTCTCAGATCACTAAAGGTCTTAAAGCCACAGTGATAAAAATCAACATCCTCAGCAACTGACCAAGCATTAAATGCCTCCCCCTGAACCGAAGCTGACCAGAGACTTTTTATCTATTGTTTCTAGACTCAGTTAGCATCAGTAACTAGAAACAAAGCGACATGTCCTTTTGAGAACATTCTGAACTCACACGGTAAACAGACCTTTGTGGTAATGAGTTACTCTGCTACAACAACCTCCTTGACTACAAAATATACTTCGAAGTTCAGCTCTGAACCACTGATTTTATCTTTCTTCTTTAACAAACTGTCACCTTCCTACAACAGCGGTGTAGCAATACATCTCATAACCGAGCAGGCACAAAAAGCACTGGAGAGGCTGCCCACAGCAGCCAGCAAGGACTCAATATACCATGCTCCTGCAAAAGGCAAGGCTACTCACCATCTAGCCTCGCCAGCACATGAAGAGCACACACCCACCTCACTCAATTCCTGTACTTTCTTGACAGGCCAAACTACACACAAGTACTCCTCAGGCTAGTTCTCTGGCCTCTCCCAGGCCTCCATAAACTCCTTTAATAACAGACAAGTTAATTGCGATGGACCAGAAGAGACTGCCTTTGGAGGTCCCTTAAGAAAAGGCAAAGAACTCCTGACTGCAGTGACATCCCTCACAAGCTCTTTCATTTAACTGAATGTTACAGATCACAAGAAGGTAAAGCAGTATTATTAACAGTAGATAGCTGGTAATTGCATATGAAAAAGCCGCCTATTGTAATTACAGGTAGATGTTAAATACTGCTTCCAAAAGTTTCTCCATGTCTCCTATTTTTGGAGGAGCACATTAAGGCTGTTTTTACTGAAGTTCTCTCAGGTATACAAGTTCTGTATATACTTTTATACTGCTTTTGGGGGAGAATAACAACACTTTTTCTGAAGACTGAAATTACTTTTAAGATTTGCATAAATTACATTTCTGAAAAAGTTACTAGAAACAAAAAACAGTCATATAAAAAAAAAGTTAATTCCTCAAGCAGTTACTGTTTTGGAAGCGGTTTGCAATGTTACAGCAAGTGACAAAGAAATATACGAGATAGCATATGCTTTACTCTTTTAGAAAAACAAACTCAAATTATACAATCTTAAATACACAAGCTTGAAAAATGAAGCTCTTCTCTATATACTTTTCTTTCAACAAAACACTTCATCCCGGTTTCTAACCCAGAGTAACACGGAACCATCTCTGAAGTTAGGCTCACACCCACCGCTGATAACCAAAGGCAGTATCCCGTATACGTTTCACGGCCTCAACGAACGTCTGGAGTTGGAAGGGACCTCGAAAGATCATCTAGTCCAACCTCCCTGCCGAGCAGGATCACCTAGATTAGATCACATAGGAACGTGTCCAGATTGGTCTTGAATGTCCCCAGAGAAGGAGACTCCACAACCTCTCTGGGCAGCCTATTCAGTGCTCCGTCACCCTCACTGTGAAAAGGTTGTTCTTTACATTCACGTGGAACTTTCTATGCTCCAGCTCGGACCCAGTTTCCTGGGCGCTGGATGAGCACTCCCTCCCGCTGCATGGAAAAGGCAGGCCAGATACAACAGGGGCGAGTAAACCCCTTCCCTGCCGCTCCCTGCCCACCCCACGCAGGTCACTGGAACCGCAATATGGAAACGCTCCCAACCGGTCACTGCCGAGCGCAGCGCTCCCGGCAGGTGCGACACCGCCGCCGTCCCTCCCTACAAGAACTCACGGCCCGGCCGGGACCTGCATCCTCCCCGGTAGGCCGCGCCGCCCGGCCCCGAGCGGGCTGCACGACCCGCTGAGGGCTCAGGAGACCGCCTGCCACTCCGCTGTGGCCGGAGGGCACAAGGCCACGGCGCGGGAGCCGCCATGCCACAGGCCGCCTCATTTCACAGCCGCTCCCGTCCGGGCCCACTGCGAGCGGCCGAACCGAGGCCAGGCCCGGCCCGGCCCGGCCCATCCCGCCCGCGAGGCCTCTCGGCCCAGCCACCCCACCTTCATGGGGTCGGCGAGGTAGAGCTTCTCAGCGGCACGGGTGAACTCCTCCCAGGCCTGGTAGTGCGGCATGACGGGACCGGCGCTGCACAGCAGTCCGCTACCCCTCCGGCGGCAAGATGGCGCCGGGGGCGGGAGCTACGTCACCGCAAGACGGCGCCTCCTATTGGCCGCCGGGAAATAACCGCCCCGTCGCGAAAAGAGTGACTCGGCAGTTCCTGCGCCGGCGGCAGAGTGTGCTGCGGCACAGAGAGGAGGAGCTCGGCAAGGCAGAGAGGAGCCTGGCCGGGCGGTGTGGTTGCCACAGCGTCCCCTGCAGGCGCGACGGGATGCTGGCAGGTACCTCCTCGACCTCAGCGGAGCTCGAGGTTCTCGTTGATAGCAGCGTCGCCACGGAGTGGTGCGGAATGGTAGCCTGGAGTCGCGGGTTCGAGCACTGCCGCTGGCGGAGGGGGGCTTAGCCCGTCCGCCTGGGCGCTCCGCGGAGGCGGTGACAGGTCCGGGCCATCTCCCCGGTTTGAGGCCCACCGTGGGGAGTGGGGGTGAGGGGCCCGGCCTGGCCTTAGCGAGACTGGCTCGTGCGGCTGAGCCGCGCGCAGGCTCTCGCGGGCAGGAAGCGCCTTTGTTAGGCGGGAGAGCGGTTGGCTCCGCGTTGAGTGAAAAGCGTGTTGAGGAGCAGCTCGCTGGCTTCTCTGAGGCAGCCGCGGCCATTTCAGAGAGGTGCCGAGGCTCGGCTTGCCTGAGGCTGGTGGTTGTAAAATCACCATCAGGATCTCGGGGGACCGCGCCTTTCAAATACGTGTGTGTTTGTGTGAGAAGCGTTTACATACAACTGGCTGAAATTCATCTCGAGGGAGAAGTGAGGGAGGAAAAACCCTCCGTGATTTCTCCAGTTACGTTTTAAAACCTTATTTCCTGAAGTGCCCCGTGATTTTTGTCCCTTAATTGCACAAAGGCTGTAGCCAGCCACAGTGCTAAGCCCCGGCCGGGTAAGCACGGCCTGTGTGACTGCTGCCATCGCAACAAACACCTAGAACTCGCCCTCCTCTCTTCTCTCTAGAGAAATCCTGAAAATCCTGAAGCTCCCAATAACGACTACTGATAGTTTTACTGGACTGAGCAAACCTCATGCAGCGTGGCCAAACAAACTGGAAAGTTTGTGGGCAGACGTGCACATAAGGGGACAAATTATGGAGGCCTTTCCAGTCTCCACTGGCAACACAGGGCAACACCAGCCGTAGGAGTTTTTCCACCACAAAAGGCACAATAGGCACAAGGGTTTCTTCAACATGGCATAGAAGTAAAAGGGTGGATGGGAGGTAAGAGGATGAAAACTAGAATAAATTTCCCTGTGTCAGTAATGCAGGAAATAATTGTTACTGTGGGGATCAACTCTTGAAGAAGTTCGGGGTGATCGGACTGCCAAACTTTAATAAATTGCGACTTGTGGGTGTTATGTGGTCTGAACAACTCTGTTAAAGGGCTTTGCACCGCTGAGTGGAGGCTATGAATAGTGGAAACACTAAAGACTCTTATTTTCTTTCCGTAACTGCTCAGTTTAGATGCTGCTGTGTCTAAGAATCAAGCTTCAGAAAGAATTTTAAGAATTGTCTTTCAGGGAGGCTGATAATCAACAGCTCTGGTTAAAGGTGATAGATATTGACGACAGAGCTTGCAATAATTATCCCAGACACAGAACCTAGCCTGGAGTGAAGTGCTTCTCTACTATCTTAGGTTTTAGGTAACAAAACCAGCCGAGTAGGAATTGCTTTTGGTAGTGGTTTACAAACACACAAGGGTTGTAAATACATGAAAATGAAAGGTGCAGGGAGCACGAACCATGTAACGTGCATAACATTTCACAGAACCATTGCTCAGCAAATTTGGATCCAGGTGTTAAAGTGGGGCACGTATATTTTCTTTCTGAAGGAGTTGTCCAAATTTGGGACTGTCCAGCCAGAAGCAATTTTAGGGTTGCTTTCCAGGGGTTTTTAATTTTGACTCAACACACAAAAGCTGTTTTAGGACCTTGCCAAAGGCCAGTTGTTAGGCCTGTAATTCACAATTTCTGTGGCTAAGGTGACAGAGCAAGATTAGAAAAAAAAAAAACATTCTGATAGTTCTTCCTTAACCCAGATGATTTCTGTGAATCAGTTTAGGATGCAGCTTTTAAAACTATTATATATGCACAACTTTGGAGGTGACAAACTGCAACAGCCAGGGCAAAGAACAGAGAGAGGGATCTTGTAATTTGCCTTACTGATGAAGAAAATGTGATGTGGCAGTTATATATAGCCTGGTGCATAGCCTGTTCCTGGCTGCAAATCCTAAGGATTTTTGCAGTTGTACTTCCCCTGCCACCATGACCACCACCACCTTTGGCCCCATGGCTGTGCTGCCACAGTTGTTTGTAGCTCTGTGCTGGGGAACAAACCAATGCATGGATTCAGAACAGCACCATTTTTAGTGACAAGTTTTTTACTGAGATTGGTTCATTTTTCCAATTTATTGTGTGGCCATACGCACTGTTGTGCTGACGCAGCTGTTCAAATGTACCTTTTTTGGTGGTATGGCAGGATATAGGAATTCCTACTGTTTTTGCTGGCCTGCCACCAAAAAATGGGGGGCTGCATGTGAAATCACTTCTCCCCACACCCCCAGGTCTCCTGAAAGCAAGGCCAGTTGCTGAAATCTTGGCAATTAAAAAGAGAAGTTATTTCTGAGCCTCAGGGAATGGCTCATACCTACAGTTAGTGTGCTGCTGCACTCTGTTGTTCTCTTCTTGCCTGGAGAACAGAACATTTTCTTGACGTGCTTGAATAGTAACTTAGACAACTGCAGTTATTCAGCTATAAGTTGTATTTGATGTATGTCCAAAACTGTATTTTTCAAGCGAGCTCCAGTTAATGCAGTAATAGTAGAAATCTTTCAATGGGCTTTTTGTTTAGTGAAATAAAATGAACAGTTGTTTATCACTGTGTGGAGGATTTGGTATGCAGCCAATAATAATTTAGTAGTTAGTAAGAATTCTGCTACAGCATACATACTTATCTTGCTTTCTTTTCTTGAGTTCCTGCTTTCTTCCATGCAAGAAATTGTTCCAGTGGTCTTAATGGCCATTCCATCACTCTTAAGTGAAATCTGGAATGCTGTAAAACTTCATTTCCCCTTTCTCCAGTCTCTCCTGCATATCCTTGCTGTATTCTCTAGACCACTTTAGATAATGTCTTTTTTAGCTTGGGTTTAAGGCCATAAAAAGCTATGAAGCAACAATGTACGTACTTGTGTGATGAAGATTTTTCATGCGGTTTTTCCTCAGGCCTTTCCCCCTTATCCAACCTGTATGTACATGATTAATAATCTCTCTTTGATCAAGCTTCTACATGCATTGCCACTGCAAGTTCAGCTTCACAGAGTTACGTTCAGGCATCTGGATTCCACATGGTAATTTCTTGAGGTTTTTATCTACCTTTTTCACTTGAGTAAATGACAAACTGAAAGAAAATAGTAGGAAAAGACCTTGCATTACATCTTAAAATCTCAGTCGCAGGGATCTTGAGTTCTTGCACCTCCTACAAAGGTCATGGAAGTTGCAGCTTCTCAGTATCACTCACCTTCAGATATTGGTTTTCTGTTCTTCACATGAATGCTCTTATTCAATCTGAAGCAGGTGACATATTCTTATTTGCAAATGTACTTTTCTTTCCTGAATAAGGAATTCACATAAGAGCATTAAATTCATTAAAATAGTTCTCTGTCACCATGACATATTACTGATGGGTAAAACAGTCTGGTCTTTCCAGCTGAAAGAAACTTAGTGCAGAACACTGTGCATTATCATGCAGAATTACAGATTTGATGGGAAACAATAGGATTTGATGGGAAGCAATAGGACAAACTCTGATCTCAGTTTTGCTGCTGTAAATCCGGAGTCATTCCACTTATTTCAGTGGATTTTTTTTTTTTTAATCTGTAGCAGTGTAATTAAGAGCAGACTTTGGTGCTGAGATGATAATCCTGTTCTTGGACCAGGAGCAACACAAAGTCAGCACAGTTATTCAGGTCTAAAACAGTGCTAATGAGGAGTTAGTTACAAGGTAATAATTACTGCCAGGAATGCTTAATACTTAGAGATACAGTCACTTCTTTCAAAATAGCTTCAACCCAGCCCTCAGTGAAGTTAAGGAGAGGGCATGGGCACGATGATTACACATTCCTTTCTTGTGCATGTATGGTCTAAAACAGCTTGGGATTTGTACTGATTAAACTTCAATCACACAGGTTTTTTGGTTTTTCTTTGAAAGGGCATTTATGTACATAAGGATGCAGGTAGATCTCAAGTACAGTAAGATCTGAGACATCTCAGTGGCTTCTGAATCTTAGGACCCAAGAGAGCCGAGTCTGCTGTCAGAAGCAGTTGGTGCTCCTGGATGGGTTTTAACATGCCAAACCAAGCCACAGATGCTCACTCCACAGATCCTGAAGGAGCACAAACCAGACTGCTCCTTTCTATGGGCTTTATGGTTTAAACAGCTTGGCTAATGGTTTTGCCAGATTGAGCCATACATAGTTAAATACATCGTTGCCAATTTTCTATTTCTTTTGCACACAAGTGTCTTGTCAAGTGATTCCAACTTACGCTGTCTAACAGGACAATTAAATATTGATGTAACTGGGTTGTTAAAACACAGTTTGTGACAATTGAGGCTGCAGGTGGACAGCAGGATTCTGGGGTCCGGTCCTGGTGCCAAGTCACAGCTTCGAGTCAGGATGAGACCCGGTGGTCTGTTACTACACCCGTTCCCTGTCCCCAGCACTCTTGTTCCTCTGAAAGGAAAAACATTCCAAACACATCCTGGATCAGAGCCACTGGCAAACTTGCAGCCGTGGGCAATCCACACTTGCTATACATTTTAGCCATAAACTTCCCTAAGGCAGTGTTGTTTTCTAGTTTGCTTCAACCCTAAGAAAAAAAAAAAACAACCCAAACCAAAACTGTCATTTAATATGGTCTAACCTAATCTTACTGGATGTTAGGGCGTTTGTATGTGTACATGTCGATAGCCATTACACTATCAAAACTGCGGCCCCTATGTAAGGCTGGTTGCCAGCCTGGCATTAACAGAAACTGCCCTTTCATTTTTGGATGCTGTTCTGGCACCATTCTTGTTAATCTGTTTGCTTTAGATAGCTAGAAAGATGCCTCCCTTCCTGTTAAATGGTCAGTTTAGTCCCTTCAGCATAATAACGTATTCAAATTAATGTGCTGTCATGCAAGAGACATATGTTAGAGAGCAGACTCTATACTGCCACAGCACTGACTGTTGAGATCTGAGAATGAAATAGCAGTCCTTGTGATGGCCTTTGGGGAGAAGAAGAACACATCTGGCAGCCAGCTCATGAGCCGGCATCTGAAGCACTCTGGAAGCAGACGGGCGCTCTTTGCCTTGGTTGTTCATAGATTTTGTATCACCATTACATGAAGTTCCTGCGCATGCTTAAGATGGGGTTAGATCATCTGCTGGCGCACTCTGGAAGCACATTGATTTCTTACATTAATCTTTAAATAGAAAAGCTTTTTACTCACTAGGCGTGACTTAAGGCTGGTTTACCTGCGCTGTTCACGCTGCTGTGGCTGATGTAATCAAAGAGTACAAACCACTGGAAAGGGCAGGTGAGATTAGATGCTCACAGCGGTACCTTTCCAGGGGCTCTGGAGCAGCATAACTGCACCTGGGGCAGAAGGGCTTTCTGTACTTTTAACTCAGTTGACTTCTAATTCGGAACTGCATGCTTTGGCCCAGATCAGATGGAAGATACCTCCTTGTCAGTTCAGCCCACAGAAAGGAAGGCACGAGAAGTTCAGTTCCTAGTCTGCTTTGATGCCACTGCTTGAACCTTCCTGGCAGGTGAACCCTGCCAACTTCTTACTGAAGTGAGAGAGTAACAGCTTCCCCTTCCTCCTGTGCTGCTGTGACAGCAGCAACATTGCAACTGGTAGGAAACAGTAACTTTTGCTGTTTGCAAAGCACATTCAGGCCTGTCCCTAAGTTGTGTGGTCTTGTTCGAGCAGACTCTTGGTTTAGCTGTGTGAGTAAAATTCCCTTTTTCTGCAAAAGTTCCCTTTTCCTGGAAATTAATGGCCTCTCCTCATGAGTTTGCAGAGATGCTTGTGTGAGTGCCCCTTAACCCACTTCAATCAAACTGGGTTAGCAAAAACCTTCTGCTTAATCCATTTAAGCTAAGTCTGGCTCAGGTTGACCAAAGTAGGTTAAGGGGTGTCCAGACGAGCCACTCTGCAGATAGATCTGAAGAGGTGGTAATTTCCAGAAGAAGTAGTAGGACGGGCTGAGCAGGAGGGGAGTGGATCTGAATCAGCAACTTCTCCCAGCCCCTCAGCTGCAGGCAGAAAAGAATGCCAAGCCACTGCCCCCGCTGTGTAGACACACAAATGTGTTGGGCAGCTCAGCTGGCAGGCAGAACCTGGGAAGCCACAGCGGTGCAGCTGTTTTCCCATATACCTCTTCCCATAGCTACAACAGTAGAAAAACTTTGTGCAGAGCAGCTGTTGCTGAGAGTGCAGAGCAGACTAGAGCCTCTGCAGGCTCCTCAAGGTCTCCCATTTGAGCATTTGTCCTTGTCCAAAGGATGGTGCAGGTAGAGGTCCAAATTACGGTCACATTGGATTCTTGGCATTTGCATTGCCAATTCCTGAAATAACTGAAGGCAAATGCATTCCTTTGACGTTTACAGTATGGCAGCTTTCTACAAAAGGTGTCTGAAACAGAGCTGGTGGAGCTTTCAGGCTCACAGGCTTATACAATACATATGTAGGAGCTGGGATCTGTGATGGTGAAGGCTTCCTTACTTCCAGTGCGGTATTGCTGTTGTGATCCTTGTCACGGACATTGCAAGTATTTACCTGGCTGGCTTGAGGCCGCAGAGGAAGTTTAACCTCAAATCTATAAGCTTAGCGTTTTTGTAAGATTTGGCGTAGATGAAAAATATGGGAGGAGATGTAGGTACTGTGTAGGAGTGGGGACAGGGAGAATATCGGTATAAATTACATCCCAGGGCTGTGATTTTATGCTGAAGGGAAAACTACTAACAAGAGTTGAAATGTGTCCTAACGACTGCATTTTTCCTGAGTTTTTTTTTCTCTCTTCATTAGCAACTTCTACTGATACTGTTTTGGGTTTTTTTTAACACCTATGAAGTAAGTTAAAGGTTCAAGAGATCTTGGTACTTCCTGAATAAATGACAGAGTTCCGCCTTCTTTCAGATGATGCAGAAGTTTAGAGGTCACACAGATACCAGAAACACAAATGCAAGGAAGAAATATTTACTGTTTTCATCAGTTTAGGGCCTGGGGAAAGAAGATGGGCCTCCAGGCAATTTGCAGCCTGATGCTGTCAGCTCTTCCTTGTCCCCCTGCCTCTTTACCCCCTCCTGCCTGGAAGGGAGAGGAACCAGGGGCATGTTTCTGAGGAATCTCTGTACCAGATCTTTATTTATAAGGATGCAGCCAATCTGTGTCCCCCTTATGCCGCACAAAGAGATGAAGCAGAGCGGTGCATCTACTCATACATATTTCAAATACTTTTTTTTTTCATTTCTAAGGGTTTTATTTTAAAACAGGATAAATTCAGGTACCCTAAAGCTGGCTCCTCTTCTGTATAGTTTACCCTTATTGATTTAAAAACAAGAATCACAAGGAAGATTTGCCAGTGTAGCATTTGCTATGCAGAATTTCCATGCAGCTGCTTTGAACTGAATTCCCAGAAGAAGTGAAAGGATTTTGAGGCTTCCAGATTTTAGCAGACTACTGTTTTTTTGCAGACAGGAATCTGTATGATATGTATTTCTCCAGAGATCCCTCCCAGACAGCTCGGACTGTACTATCCTTCTCCTATTCCACTGAGACATATTATCAGCTTTTGGGAGGGAATCCTTCAGGACCCAGAAAGTTAATTAGCTTTGTGTGCGAATGTCTGCCACCAAAGTGACTGATTGCTTTTTGGAGGGAAGGAAAACTCTTGCCTGTAAAACAGTAAAACCATGCAAATTTGTTTAAATCTTGATGGTTATTTCTCTTCTGTCAGGCGACACTCTTTTCCATATGTGGGGCAAATTTTCCACATATGGAGTGGTAGGTTGAGTCATGAACTTAGTCTTATAGGTCAAGAATATGATCAGGAGTCTTTGAAGGCTGTTTGTATATCAGATGCTGGTAATTTAGAGTAAGGTAGTCTTACCCTACCTGACTCCAGCCTGACCAGTTTCACAGAAGCTGAGAATAAGTTGACACTAATAGTTTTTCTGGGTAGTGAAACCGTGATCTAATCCAGGGCCAGAGCAGTAAACAAGGGGTTTGCTGTTTAGGCATGTAAAGTAACTAATACAGTTAAGGTAATGCAGGCTACTTACAGGTGAGGTGAAGATGTCTCCATTGTTGACACAGGAACCTTCTCACACCGCGGTGGCAATGCTAATTTTGGTGTGTGGACACTTTTCTCCTTAGGAGCAGGATCAATTTGATGCCCCATAAATCTTATTAGTTATTCTGTTCATTCCTCAGAGAAGTATCATGAGGGTTAATTATTTCTCTGCTCTGACTCAGACAGTGATTTTGTGCCAGAGGATTCTGGCAGTAAGTGTAATCCTAGTGATACCCTCAGTGAGGAAACCATTGTTAACGATGTTGATGAGGAAGCGCTAATGGAAACTGAACCAGAGCCTGATACAGAAATTGAGAGACCTAAGGCAAACAAAGGAAAGACATTGGAAACCTTGCTGTTTGCTGCCTTTTGCAGCAGATCTTTTGAAAAATAACTCTTTGTCTTCTTCCCCCTTACCTCCTATCCAAATGCAGGCTGCAGAATGGCTCTCCTGAGGCTGAGCTGTGCTAGGGGGAGGGAGGAGATGTGCTGGTGCTGGTGTCGGTCGTCATTCCCTTGGGAAGACATGCAGCGAGGAGCAGGTTTCAAACCGAATGAGTATCTCTTCAGCAAAACCGGGCTGCCAGATGGAGGCTGAGGCTGCAGCTCTGCCCAGGGTTCAGCAAGGAATTGCTCCAGAACCAGTCATCACTGTGAATTATAATTACATTGGCCATATTACTCTATTTAGGAGTAGATAGAGTGCTCTGGTGCTCTGGAGTTAGATGTTGCATGAATAAAACATACTTTCTGCACTGTTTATCTGTATTTTATAAACTCATGATGAGAGACCAGTGGTTACTACCTGTTGTGTATCTGTGGTTGTAAAGGGCTCCCTGTGCCACCACACAATGTTAAGCACAATTTAGCCTTTAAAAAGTTTCTCTTGTCCCAAAGAGATTACTTTCCCCTCCTGGCCTTGTGTGGTTTCCAAGGCCCAGTTTAAACACATACAATGACATAGGATAGATAGCTATTTTCCATACATGGCATTGGTTGTTCAGCAGGAAACATTCATTCCTTTAAGACAGTACTGAAAGGGATTCTGTTCTGCACTCCAAAAGGAAATTGGGTGGGATTATCTTGGGTCATATCCTTCTTCTATTAGTCAAATGGTGAAACCAGACATCCGAGCTGTTTCAGTCTGTGACCTTACCCTGTGCTTCCTGACAGATATCACAGCTTTCCAGTTGCTCCTAGTTTATAAGCAGGATTCTTCAGTCCCCCTGGCAATCTGCATTCTTGCTCCATCATTTTCCTGGTATCTCAGGCCCCTGGGAGATCACAGCCTCGCCTTGGTTTCTACGTGGCTGCATAACGAACCACTTCAGTAATTCACTGCCTTTGCCTGGATCCCTCCACTGAACAGGCTTAGAGGTGTTCATGGCCTTCTCCCATGTTCAACCTACACAGTGTTCTTTCAACTTGCATTCATCCTGGATTCCTCCAAAAGCAGAACAGCAGGCTCCAATTTTTCTGACACTGTGGCCCTTTATAGCAACCAGCAGTTTACACGTTTGTCATTCAACTCACAATCTGCTTCATTCTTTCTGGCATCTTACAGTTAGTCTCCCCTTCCCTAACATGCCCTTCTTCAGGCTCAGCAGATGCTCCAAGAAGGTTCCTAAGGCTGGGGAGCTTTTTGCAGAAAACTTTTTTCAAATTCTCCCTCGTGCTGTCTGGCAATTATATTTTCTTTCCCTATTTCATGATATAATACGCTTTTCCTTCAAATATTTCTAATTGCTTCTTCATTGGCCCCCGATCTCCAATACCATGTGTTTTCCCCATAAAATCTGGACAGTCTATGACTTTACTGTTTCAAACATCCTTGTAGCTGTTGACAGCAGTTGTAGCCCTTCTTGATGTGACTGCATTCAGCAACATTCCCTTGTGTTAGCTGACTTTCTTTTCCATCCCCAGCAATTCTCAGCCTTCCCTGGTTTTCATCACCATCATGAGGCTTGCATATTGTCACATTGTGAGGCTTTCTCAGACAGCTCTGTCACGATGATGTCTCCTCTGGTTTTCTGTATCACCCTGGGACCTTTCTTGACATACACATCTTATTTGATTTCCCTTATGTCCCACAGCACTACACAGGCTTTTCCTACATCCTCAGGAACTTTCATGGTACTCTGATGTCCCCTGGCTGTTATCTCTCTTTGATCTTCCCCAGCTGAATCACAGAACTCTTTTAATATCCCTCTCTATATCCTCTATGATCTTCACAGGCACCTCTAGCTCAATAATGGTTATTCCTACATTATTTTTTAAGTTAGACTCAAAACATTTTTGCTCATCTACAAGCCTTTGCAATCATGCAGCCAGTAATAACTTTCTGGTAAAGTAGCAGTTCAAGCATTCACTTTGATTCTCTGACAACATTTTAAAAAAGAAAATAAGTATCTGTTTTAATGACTTTTGAGAACTGGAGATGATTACAGCAGTTGCAGAAATGTATATGGGCAGTCTGATGCTCTTTTACTAAGTGACTGAAGTTAGGTCAGGTTTATACCATAGTGAGTTTTCCCTGTGTGTATAGATTCTGCATGGGATAAGGCTGGCAATTTTCAAAAGATTGATCCTAAATAGCAGTGCTTTTCCTCTCTTTAATAAGATGCATATCACTGTTCAATGCAAATTCACCTAGTAATATTTGTAAAGTACTTGAAATGTTTGGGTGATGGGTACATTGGAAGTTTAGGCCATTGCTATCCTTACATTAGACATCTTTCCCATAATGATTAATATGAAAACAGAGTTGACTACGATAAAGCAATTTCTACTTGCCTGCTAGCTGGTCTCAAAACCTGTTTGAGGTTCAAAGTTTTCAAACAGAAGAAAGAAATTGCTGATTTTTACGAAGCTGTAGAATTGGGTTCGTTCTACTATCACCTCTTTTGAAAATATTCAAGAATGAAATAATACGAGTTACATTTCTTATAGAGTATTTGTATTGTAACATCGTTGTCATCAGACTCCTCTCTGCTTGTAAGCCGATGGCATCCATTCTACATGGATATCATTGTGGAGTGAATATTTCTTCTTTTTAAAAATTCCAACTCTCAAGCATGTTTGTATACTTTGACTCTCTCCTTGTCCTCTGTGCTTTGATTGCAGTAAGAATCCCAAAATAAGTTTGTTCCTGTGGTCTATCTTGTGCAAACATGCACACCCATTACTGCCTTCCACTTGGAATGATTGCCAAAAGAAATCCATGTGATACAAATCGTGCAGTAGTGCATTACAGTTTTATTTAGTTTCTTAGTCAACTATGTTTTTAGTTATACCAGGCACCATGTTTAACTGTGCAGGGGCTACATGCTTATGCGCTTACTTGATTTCCTTTACTGCTGAAGTTCTAAAGCAGTCAACAGCACTTTAAATACAGATTTATTACTGCTTACATATCGCTGAACTGCAGGGGAGGGAGGATAAAAATGTTACCGAGTACAGTGGGGTCAATTTCTTTTTTTGCATGAAAGGGCTGTTTAGCAGAAGAAGAAGAAGCTGAACCTGGTGCCAGCTATTTTTGTATTAGCCAAGTCCTGTCATCAGAATTGCACGAGAGCTGTGCTAACTTAGCTCTGCAGTAGGGTAAGGTTAAGTTAAACTTCCAGATGCACGCTTCCACAGACCCCTGGTCCTTCCTTTTCTCTCTCTTCACTCCTCACAGTCCCTTCTGGGACAAACACAGAAGCCATCAGGTGAAGGTGGACATCAAGTGAAGTCTGTGGCAATTGTGAGTGCTCTGGAGAACCTAACTCAGCAAGCCATACAAATTTAAGTAGTGGCCTAACTGGGTATAAAATTTTAATATGAAAGCTGAACTGGACCTGGCAGCTTTTAAAAACTGGGAGATTTGAGGTGAAGGGAAAAAACCAAAAAAATATTGAATATAGTTTATCTTGCTTTGCTTCAGATAGATGTTCCTTTTATTCTTTTTTCTTTGTAGGAATCTCCCCAGTGTGAAGGGTTCCACTGTGGGTGCAGAGCAGGCATGACTGCCTTTATTCCAGATACAGGCTGTCGACACGGAGGCTGGAGATTAACCATAGAACAATTCAGGCTTGAATGGACCTTTGGAGGTAATTTGGTTCTACCTGTGTTCCAAGCAGGGCTAAGTAGATAGGCTGCTCTCTCTAATGACCCTTCTCTGGTAGATGCCCCATGGCTAAAGTAAAGTTTTCAAGTTTAGTTTAGAACAGTATTTTTAAAACTTCTTGTGAGCTTAGAGAAGTCTCCTGCATCATTTGCCCTCTCAGGATTTTCCTAAGTGCAGCATTTCTGACCAATCTAGAGAACAGTTAACTTCCACTAGCTGATAGCAACAGCTCCAATTCTTCCAAGGTAAGGGAGTGAGATCTGATTATAATGTACTCATTTGAAGTGTGAAGATCCATTTCTTTGGCTTGGAAAAACTGCACTGCAGCAAGTAATTAGATGAGCTTGTGTAAGTACTTGCAACCAGTTGTTATGCCCATATCCTGCAGGAAATGAGCAGCATCTAGTTAGTAGAATAATTGCTGTTCTCTATCTTGGTTTTTACTTTTTTTTTTCCCCTGTATTTTCTCTAAATTTATGGTACCTGATTCTTAGTGAAGTAGGAAAATATTTTTTCCTCTCCTAAATATTTGAGACTCCTTGTGATTCTGTTTGAATAATTTTTCATTGGAAAGGATACTCTGAGCTGTCTTTTGCCTAGCACTAGGTAAGAACCAGAATTAGAGAACTGCTGGTTAATAAGCAGATTGCACATGGCAAAATTCTGTTTTCAATTTCTCTTGCTTTGTAGCTTGCCTCATGGTTGATGTAGAAGGGTTACCTCTATCAGTTCTCATTTTCTCCTTAGCCTCCATATTGATATTTCTACTAATAAGTGAGAAATCTATTTTTGTGAGCATCTTCTGGAAACCAGCTCGAGTGACATAAGCTATTGAACACATCTAGGCTAGATTCAGAAGAGTAAATTGGAGGGAGAAGTCTCCACATTCAAATGGCAATAATGCATTAATCTGGACAGAATTTTTGTCCTTCAGCTTCTACTTTATGTGACAATTGTCCACTTAAAATAGCATTGAAGTGAAAAAGAAAGGAAGGGACAGTACTTTCTGTCCCCCTGCAGAAGGTGTTGGTTTACCTCTAATGCATAATGCACAGCCTCCCCAAACCCATCATTTCTCAGCAGCCACAGTGTTCGGAAGCAGTTTGGAAAAGAAAGGGAAGAATAACTTCTTCAAATGCAGCTAGAGGGGAAAGGATTGAGAGAGTGCTGGATATAATTACCTGTGCTGGAGTTCAGCCAGGAGAATGCTGAGCTAAGGAACAGTAAAGTCCTGACTCTGCACAGGGGATCCAGACAAATTTAAAAGAAACTGTAATAACAGAAGTGGGATTTGAGCATCTGGGAAGACGTTTGAAAGTGAATGAATACAAACTAAGGCCGCTAGGGAGTTTGATCGGAAGCAAAAGGAGCAAAATCAGGAATGGAGGAGGGTAATGGCACCAACGATCTTATACTCCCCAGTCAGTGCTACCTGATAAAAACGTATCTTGTACCTGATCTAAGAGGACTAACTTCTCTGAGTTCCTTTGACCCTCTACCCAAGATAAATGACATGGACAAGGATGAAAACAAGACAAGTTACTGTGTTGTGTTCTTAAATAGTGTTGAATAAGAACTGAGTCAGACTTGATAAATATGGTAAATCTTTAACATATCACCAGGTTAATTAGCCACCATTAAAGGAAAGCTTGTGCAGGAAAAAGGAATTCTCTCTCCCCAGCTAAGGAGACCTGGTCTCAGTCTGGAAGGATTTTACTTTTAATCCCAAAGAGTAGTTATTCTAACACTTGGCCACTGTTTCTTGCCAGCACTGGTATCAAATAAGCATTTCAATTTTCCTTCGCTCATACTCTTTCACAAAGTCTTCACAGAATCAGCAAACCTGAACACAGGTGATAAAACGTCTGCTACCAACTACTTCTCATTTTAAGGTCCTATTTTGTTTTCCTGTATATTTGCTGGGATTTGTGTATTGAGGCAGCTAATGTTGATCAGACACTGCACAGAGCTTTTTGGTGCCTCTGAATTGTTCTCATTTGGGCACTCTAAATGGTTTGTATGGTTTGTCAGGGAGAAGTGCTTTAAAAAGGAATCCAATTGAAAAAGCAGAGAGCTGATAAATCAGAGCAGAGAAGGTGGTCTAGAAAGCAATGTTAAAAAAACCAAACAAAACCACAAGAAAAAAAAAAGCAGAGAGCGCTGGAGTGAAGGTGGAGCGTGAAGAAATCCAAGTGGGGTACTGTCTGGGATTTGAAAGTGCATTCTTCCCACTGGCAGATTTTTTTCTTACTTTCACTTAGCCCTTTCTTTTTTCATGTTCCTTTTTTCCCAGCTCATTTGTTTTATGCCAAGAGGCTTATTTGTCTTTCCTGGCTTATTTGTAGTGCATCTGGATTTAGGCGTCCTGATAAATCAGCTCCTCTGAAGACTGTGATCTAAAAATGAATGTTGGGATGGATTTTGAGCTAATTTAAACTGATATGCATGCGATGAAGTGAAGTTTAGCCATGTAAAATTCCACTGCCTGAGCAAATGCATAAACAATGAACATTATTCCCCCTTCAGTGTGTCAGAAAAAGAAACCGTCTGCTCCTTCCAAAGAGATTATTTTAGATTTGAAACACATACCTATAAATGTCTGTATTTTGCAGTTTTGAAAATGTAAGCATGGAAATGGATTATGCTAACGCATACCACACTTCAAGAGACTACTTTCTACTGAGCACATTATTTTTGAGAAGTGGTAAACCTTTCATTAGTTTTATGTGACTGAATGTATCAGTTTAATTGTTTTTTGTTTCTGTAATATCATGTGTAGTACTGTGGCTTAGCAGACAGATGTAAGCCAAGTTCAGAGTGCAAGCTCAGACAACAGTCCCAAATTTTCAGCATCCTGCAGGATTTAGCATTTAATTAGTATTTTGGGGGGCTATTTTATTATTAAACACAGAATGAGAACACCACAGAACTCATTCATCTTGGTCACTGTTCTTACATGACTGGCTTGGAATTGAAAAAGTATATTTTAGAGACAGCTTTGCTTCTAATCTTAGGGAAAGCACTGATGGGAATTAGTTAGGCACTGCTACTTAAGAAAAAAGTCAGACAATTAAAATCCAAATTTTAATCATGCTGCCTTTGAAAGCAAAACAAAATCAACAACAATCTGAAATCATGTCCCTTGCCACTTTTTGCTTTAGTCAGAGGATGCCCAATTCCCACTAACGCCAAGAGCATTACTCCATGTTGAGAGATGAGCTCTTGTGAATTTTGCAGCAGCAGCTACAGAAGTCGATGTCTCAGACTTCCCACCCTGCTGCTTTGCTGTAGGCTATCGCCACCTGAGCCACATTGGCACAAAAAAGTACATCACATCTCAGTTTCTTCATGGAAGAGGCTTCGTAGTTGTCTACTGACATTCACCTCAACTGGATTTTAAACTGGATTTTCACAGAGGTGGAAGCACAGGCTTCCTGATGTGCACTTGTCCATCAGATGGAAACTTCCATGAGAAGGACAGGGCAACTGAGGGTGGCTGCCATGGCAATACTCATTGGTCAGAAGAGCGTCAGCTCATAGGTGTACGACAACTTCATGGCGACAGTAGATGAAGCAAGAAAGAGATTAGGGACTTGAATGGCAAAATAAACAAAACCACACATGTATAGAAATAGGAAAAGGGCAAAATGCTTTTACACCCAGACATAAATTCACGTGGTGAGCAAAGCAATAATTTATTGGAGAGCTACAACCCATCAACTTCCTTTCCTAACAAATATTTTCCTCTCACTTCAAGCAACAGCTTGTGTACCACTGATTTGCTTCATTAAAAAGAAAAAAAAACCCAAACCTGATAGCCACTGGATGAGCTGGAGGCTTGGCAGTAGGAAATGGAGTCTTTCAGCTGTGTCAGCAGTAGCCATGTTGTCTGGAAGGGTGTTGATTGTATTGCCAGCTAATGCTGCTTAGTACCATCTGTGAAATGGCTCACTGATATCGGACCTGGTCCTAGTGACAGCTAATGCTGCTTTGCCACCAACTGGGCAGTCAGAGCAGAAAGGACAAAGGATGAGCAGCCAGTAAACACCAAGTTATAAATCACTTTCAAAATTTAAAAAAAGCAAGTGGGATGAATGATGGAGATAAGCAAAAAAAGATTCATGATCTTATTGTCATATGCACGAGGCTCAAATACCACCACACCAGTGGTTCTTAGGCCTTTCGTTGTCTCTAAGATATGAGAATTACACTTGGGCTAAAAGTGTGAGTACACTGTGGCCTCCACGGGATCTTCCATTAGAGTAAAAATTTATCATCCACTTCAAATGTTTGGAGTTCAAAGATGTGCCAGCCCTAACTAATGGCTACTAGTTCTCATCCCTGTGTCCATCCACAGACCCAAAATTTAGATGTCTAATTTCTTAATTTGCTATTCACCTTAACCCGGGCTACAAGCAAAATACTGTGTGCAATCACTCTGGGAAGTGCTGAGCTCCTGCCTTTTTTTTGCGTGCTGTTGAAAATCAAATTACATAGCTTTAGCAACAGAACTATAATTAGGGTCAACGGAAAACTGTGGGTAGGGCAATATTGTGGATTCTGCAGTTTTTGTCATGTTGCTCCAGAATATGCCAAAACCCAGTAGTTTTATTGCTCTGCAGTGCATTAACACTGTCAGGGAAACATCCCCAAATTCCTGACATGGAACTGGCCCTTCTGAGAGCACACTGCCAAGGCTGGACTCAGTTTAATCTGCAAATGGGGCTCAACCATGCTTCTCCTGAAGGTGACGGCAAAGATCCTGTAGCTTTTGTCCAATCTGGGCAGGACTAGGCAGAGAAAATAGGGATGGAGAAGGATGGTGATAGAGCACAGCTGAGGAGAAAAGAAGGCACGCTATCATAGTTCATGATAATTTGTGCACTTATCACTGGATTTCATACTGATATCACTAGGAGTTTGTTCATAGATTAGAATTATGTTTTAACTAAAATTTTATCAGTACTTATTTTCCTGTTCTCCATCACATTAAGAAAATCTCTCCTCTAGGATACTGCTACTTCTGCCTCTGGTCTCTTAAGTTCTTCCTTTTCCTCCTCAGATTTTCTTCTGCTTATTCCTCATGCCCCTTGCACATCTTTCTTTCAGTCATCTCCAGGTCTTGATTGGGGGTGGTGGTTCATTCTCTCCCCTTGCACCATTCCAACCCCTAAAATAATCAGCTGTGATGACTGACTGTGATGCACCATTGTTGGACCTTTCAGCCAGGAGAATATACCTCTTGAGATCATTCCTTCGGGATGTCAGCAAACACAGGCAAATGCTAGAAGACTGATATCATAGTTGGAAGGTTGCCCAGAATCAGCTTTTATTAAAAAAAATAAATAATAAAAATAGCAAGTTTTAACTCTTGTGACTATAGAGGTGGTCTGAAGATGTAATACAGATTCAAGTAACTACTCATGCTTCATTCCTGGTGACAGAGGAGGGTAATAAAAATGAGGAAGAAAAAAAAGCGAGCTAATTGTGGGAAAGAATCACAGAAACAGAGGAGATGGAAAGGAAAAGAGAGATGGAGAAACATAGATTTATCTCATTTTTATTGAAAAAAATGTGAAACAAACCAAAAAGAAATAAAAGTCTAAGGATTGAGATAAGCTGCAGGTTTGGTGAATTCAATTTGAGCACTGCAGCAAAAAGTTCCAGCTATTGAATTACAGTCCAGATTCTTCAGATTGCAAAGTTGTCTGTGAAGAGACTGGCTCTCCCCTGTGCTTACACAACACTCACCGGCTTAGCGACTACCGCCATATGAGTACTTACAAATACTAATAATAAAAGGTCGGAGTAATTCTGGTGCACCAGATGACTTGGAGAAACCTCTGCATGAGGTGGCAGAAATACAGACTATAAAAATGCAAGTGGTCAAAGCAGATGAACAACGGGTGCAAGGTCAACATCAATTCTTGTATTTCCTATTTGATGAATGCACTGACATTACAGATTCCTTTTAAGCTATTTTATGTGTGAGTGTGTGTGTGTGTGTGTATAGGAACACACACATATATAAAAGAATTGTATAGCTTTTTAAGGAAGGACAGTTGATCCTTTTATATGTTACCACATTTAGCTCTCTTTGTTTCATTGGAAGAGTTGGAATTCCAGATCCACAAATTGAAGTGGAGGTACATGGGCATCTTTTACTTTATAGAAGTGTATTGTCCTCTGTGCTGGCTGCAAGGAGACAGGACATTAATTTTTTTAGTGGATCTTGGTAAGAAAAGTAGAAAAATACTGCAAGTCAGAAAACTTGGGTTCTGCTCCAGATTCTGTGAGGAACATAGCTGGGCACAGAGTCAGAAAACTGAAGTTCTCGGCTTCTAGTCCCTCAAGCTTTTCCTTCTTACAGTCCTGATTTCTCCCCCTCGCATCCTTACATCCCCTTGTCTCTCTTCAGCTTCACGTTTTTAGTCCTCACCATTGCTGCACTCCAGCTGCCAGGAATCCCTTCTCCCAGTCCTCATCCTAGTCTCCTCTGCTTCCAAGCTACATGGGCCAATCCCTGGTATGCCAGGTACTCCCAGATATCTCACCATAGGGCTGCTCTCCCTGCTTTCCCACCGAGGCTTGTGGTGTGAATAGCAAAAGGTGTCTCCTTGGTATGAGCATTCATGTTCCACCTTCAGAATAAGGATGGGCTAGGAATTCTGGAGAAAAGGATGTGAACATTTTTAAGGCAAAACAATATCCTTCTTTCTTGACTGGGTTAATTTGGCTAGAATTATCCAAAAGTATTCAGTTGAGGTGGATACGGTAACTTTCAGCCATCATAGTTAGCACTTGCTAATATTGTAACTCATCTAGAAATCAGTGACTTAAATGGAGAGTGTAAAAACCTCAGCTAGAGGAAGCCTTATCTTTATTATCCATAATGTCAAAACCTACTTTATGAAATAGTTACATCTACTTTGAAAATTGCAACCAAAGACCTCAGTTTTCCTTAAACACATTTACAGTTGCTCAGCCTTCCTGAGAGGGGGAATTAATACCATGCAGGCAGAGATGGAGGCAGAGAGGCATTGGAGAGCAGTTTAGGAGTACCACAGGAGGGATGGGAGGGAGAAACAGATCCCGAGTTACCCTGAATCCCTATCGTATGCTAAGTATCATAATTCTCTCTCCACAGTGTCAGCAGATTTAACAAATTAACAGGAACTGAAGCACAGTGTGTGCATTACAGGTGTGCCAGGAAAGGCAGTCATCCGCACGGCCTTCTTGTGCTGTACCCTGGCCAGACACAGACAGTTCTTTTCCCAAACACATATGTGATCTAGGATGCTGTTTGCTGTTGTATCAGTTATGCCAGCAATTAATTCATGCGTGACAGTCCAACCTACTCAAAGATCACTATGAATTGTGGATCATAGCTTAAGAAATAAAGTTAAAAATTAAGTCCTGACATTTTTTTGCTGGCTTCACCTCACCAGCTTATTTATCATTTAGCATATGACCACAGCTGTCACTGATTAGATGTGAAACATAAGAGAGGTTTGCTTCCTCAGATCTTGACATCCCAAGGCTACGTGCGTGTACATAAAATGTGTGTGAAAGAGAGGAGGTCTGTTTTCCAAGTGTGAAAAGGAAATTGTTCTAATGTGAGATACATGTCATTGGCATCCCTTTCCCTTTGTTCCCAAACATGGCAAAGAGCAATAAAAGCTCTTTGCAGACTATAACGTGACATCACATAAGAATGCACAGTTCTCATTTTTATGCATATGTGTATATAACAGTGTGAGCATCCCAAGAATTAATGGTTATGAAATACAGAGCAGCAGCAGTGTATAAAAGGTAAATGACACACAGCAAAGGAATCTCCCTCCAAATCAAATAGCTCATGAAATCATTCTGCTCTGTGACAACTGCACCACTACATTTTTTCCATGTTTATCCAAGGTAGCTTACTAAGCATATCATGCATGCCATTCACTAAGTCTGTGTACCAAAATACAGAGCACGATGACCCTAAGTGATGTCTATAGTGCTCGTAAGCTTGTCGGAAGGTAGGACAGGCTGATCTTGCTGCTGCTGTATTTATTTCAATTAAATCTTTGTGAGAGAAGCAACAGAAATAGCTCCTATTCTACTACAGCTATTTAACTGTTATTTTGGTGGAATTATACCTGTGTAACTTTCTTGCAAAAAGCGGTAGGAGTTGTGCACATGTTCTGTGAGCTAATGCGGCTTCAGAAAAGGTTGTCAAGAATGGCACAAAGCATATCTATTATTTTTGATTCAGAACCAACCCATTTATCTTTTCTGTTTGCTAAAAAGGGCAATTTCATGGTTTTTCTGGTGACTGAAAAAAATGTAATGCTAGATGCAGGCTTCCTTCTGTCCCATATGTCTTAAGTGTACAAAGCTTTTTTTAGAGAATAGCTTTCTTTCAGGGCAAACCAGTTCTTACTAAAAATAAGTCTTATGAGATCAGATAAAATGAGAGGAATGTTGCTGGCAGATCATGGTGCCTTATTTACCAAAAAAAAAAAAAAGGCAAAATCAACCTCATCAAGGCCTGTAGTACAAGGAGAGAGCTGAAGAAGCTTCCCTGTTCCCCAGGGTCATAGTTGATGGCCCAAAAGCTATTGAGCTATTTTGGTGGTTGTGGTTGGAGGATGCAGGGTGGGTGGGTGTGTATGAAAAGTATCTCTTAGATTAGTAGGACCTACCTAGATATGCATCTGTTTAATTTTACAAATTTGGGCCTAGCTATGAGAAGCTAGAAATACAGCAAGGACCAGCTACATGCACAGAGGTGATTCTCTCTCCAGCAAGTCTTGAAGTTGCATCCAGTATGAAAGTAAAACTGAGATGGCTTTTTGGTGTTTGTGTCTTCTTGACTTTGAACTTCATAGTTTTATCTCCTCTTCCTTCATACCAGCATCTTCTCTCAAGCCTTTAATATTGAACAGTGCCAGACACCACGCTTTCTCCCCCCTCACTCCAAATTTGTGCTGGTGTGTATTATTTTCAATCTTTTTAGCCCACTATTGAGGTAGACATCAAGCCCCTGAGACAGGGGCTTATGTCATCTATTAAAAAAAATAAATATAAGTAATTATTTATGATTTGTTTGTGGGACAGGATTACAGCACTTGTGTGCATTTTTTAATAACAAATATGGACCACAAGCGTTAAACAGGCAGAAAGATCCATATTTTCAGGAAGATCGAAGGGGATTTTGCAGATTACACATCCTGTTAGATAGTTACATCAGTGGACAAATTTACTGCATGTGTATGTTCAAACCAAGCCAAAGCAAACCAGTCACCTTTCAGGTGCTTAAATATTTGTTCACACAAAGCATTGTGAATTGCTTATCCACATAGTTACTCAAACTGCATCCAATAAGCTTACGTGTTGCTGTGTGGTCTGGTTTCACATCTAGCTTTCTTTACACTTAATTTAAGGGGAAAACGAAAAGGTCTGAGAGTGGTTGGGGTCTTTTTCTCCAAATAATGTATTTTCTTATAAAGAATTTATTGGCTTACTGTGTTAGAAAACTGTACCTTGATCAGGTTAATTTTATTTTCAGACTAGAAGAAGATTCCCAAGATCCGGTTGTTCATTTATAATTCAGCACTAAGCTAAAGAAACAAGAGCAGAAAATGCATAGCTGTAAATCACGCTAGCGGCCACAGGACAACATAATACCGAGCAGCCATTTTAGGTTTTCGGTTGCTTTCTACCCTTTCCACATAATGAAGCTTGTTAAACAAATCCTTATGGGAATCATTCATGAGGTTTGTGTTTTGTACATGAAATTCCAAGTACAAGAGATGAATGTTGCTCAGTAAATGGTCTGTATTCTGTAAAAATTAGCTCAAGGTAATTCTTTTTTGGAAAAGCTTCTGCTTTCTAGGTGTAACAATAGTATTATCCTTTTAATAAAAAAATAAAACCCAAACCCAGAATAGATTTCAGTGGGATTATTTCAGTCAGAAGGAAAAAGGTGGCAAATGCATTTCCTGGTGCATTTTATTCAGAAGGATTCCTAGATAGTCTATAGCTAGATACATGGATTGGATCCCACCTCCTCCTCTATTACAGAAATCTCTGAGAGAAACAGACTGTTGCTGTTTCATCTCAGTTCTCAAAGTGAAGCCCTAGCTGTGGATGCAGTAGAGGCTCTACCTAGTAAACGTGTGTAATTCTAGCCCACTTTTTTTTCTAATGCTTTGTTGATGATATTACCGCTCTCTTCCGAAAATTTGCTTGTAGATAGCTGTATTATTTTTCTCAGTGAGAAATAATCCAGGTGTCCAATCAACCCAAAGATTGTGCATTCATTATTTCTATTTAAGTCAATTAGAACAATGCAGATGCCCCTTCTATTTGCTGATTTGCTTCCAGAGAAAGATTAGAAAATTAATTAAAGTACACAATTGAATTGAACAGAAACCATAAAATTTTGTTTCTAGGAAACAACTTATGAGTACAGATGAATCTAAAGTTGTGCACTTATAGCTAAGTATAGAACATATCATTTCAAGCTGCTCCACCAAAGTTTGAGTCTGAGGTTAGTTTTCAGACTGCGAGTCTAATTTAGTTTCAGATTGGAGAGTACAGCTTAAGATTCCCAACACCCAGAGACCTAGGTGGGGGCGTAAGGGGGAAAACATGTGATTTTGGTTTTGGTTAATTTTAGATTTATTTATGAGATCAGTTGTCTTTTTCTAAAAGTGTTTTCATTTTGGCAGACTCCTGAAATGAATGGCTTATTTCAAGACATTTCCTGTTGAGTAACTGATGTTGCTGCTGCTGAGAGGTAAAGGAAGACATATACAATGCTGAAGGGAACGTATGCTAGTGCCATGGCAATGACAGGCACGAAACCAAAGACTGCCAAGATCTTTCCTTCTATCCCAGAGGAGATTAACAGGCAGCGCAGAGGGAGCGCATGGTATATAGCATTATCAGATCTGTCCCTCCAACCTTCTGGGTGAGCTCTACTAGCCATGTATTCTGCACATGGATTATGATTTGTGTTTCATGTGATCATAGCTTCCAACCCTTCCCTTTCCTTGTACACAGATTCCCAGTCAGCTTTGCAAATGATCTATTTTGGGTGAGCGCAGGGATTCTTCCTCTTTTATTGCTGTTGTGCTAATGACACCAGAACTCAGCATGATACTCCCATTTGGACAAAACCATGGTAAACTGAAAGAGCAGCACAAATTCTGTCTTTTGAGGTGAATAGTCAGAAATCTTGGCATTTTGATGAGTTCTTGAAGACCACTGCTCCCAACTAAGCATTCTTTTCTGTCTTCCCCTACTAATGACCACTGTTGAGTAATTACTCTGTAGTTTCTGCACCTATCTAAAACTCTTAACCCATTTCACAGCATTAATAATAAATTTAACATTAAACAAAGAGTTTCTTTATGTAATAACAAGAAAAAAAAGAATGAAGATGGGATGTTAAGACGATGAGATGGGAAGTCGAGATAAATCTTTTTCCTTAATTGCAGTGTGGATATTCTGCTCTTATATTTAAGCCCTTGGAATACACTTACACAAGCCTTTCCCGGTACTTACAGCCAGTCAGAACTCCTTCATATAGCTGCTGTAAGAATGCAGTAGCTGGGTAGAAATCATTAAATGAATAAGGTCAGCATCTCAAGAGAGTACGCCTGCAGAACATGATAGGAAAAAAACAGGTTTTAGTTTTTAGGTTTTGAGGAAAGCCTGTTGTAAAGGATTTAGCAAATGTACTTAATAGGATATAGGAACAGAAATGCATTTGTGGTTGCTCAAGAGTCCTCAGAAAAAGCAGTAAGATGTGCAAAAGGTGAAAACTGGAGAATTTGAGGGAGAAATGCTTATGAAGATGAGCAATTTTGTGAATGGCAGCTTGCTTCACAAAATTCTTAGAGAAGGAACAGAAACTGCAAGACAGTTTTGTGTGCTTATTTAATGTAATTAATGAATGCATTTCAAACCACTTTCTCAGTACAAAGGGATCTTAATTATTGCATAAAATTCAGATGTAATTGGTGTGAAATATCCTCGTGTAGATGAAAATACAAGCTGCTATGTTTACAACCAAAGGGAAGAGGAAATACCCTGTTGTCAGGTCATGGCTTATGTGGGTCAGAGTCTCATCTGATTTGCATGTGCTAAAGGTCTAACTCACACAGAAAGCAACATATTCAGGTACTTGTGTAGTATATAAGCCAGCATTATGTCATGACCGTAATGCAGAGATAATGAGGATCATTTACTTGTTTATATGTAAAAGATCCATTCCAAAATGCACATGAAAATACCACTTCTTGGAAAAAAATCAACGGCTTTGGGATTTCCTCAGGGATCCATATGTAAGTGGAGGCAAGACAAGAACACTTCTTTCTTACTTAATATGTAAGTGCAAACAATAGTGCTCATTTACTAGGGTGACTTTTCCTACATCTTCACACAAGTCACAGCCAAGGATTCCAGAGCAAGGCTTTTAGTCTCATTTTGTTCCATTCTGAAGGCATCACTAGTGATGTGCTTTGACCTAATACGACCTGATTCATGTATAAAATCCCCCTAGTGTCCCTGGGGCTAATTCATGTCTGTGCTTGAGCTGGTTTTTCTCCCTTCCCAAGCACAGTGTAACTGTGAGTTACTCCAAGCATAGTCATCCTGAAAGGAGCGCAACAAAGTAGGAAAAACTGCAGTTTGGTGGAATGGGGGGCACAACTGCCCTTTCAGCTGTCTTCCAAACACACCATTTATTCCATTCTAGCACATGAACTGAACAATGATTTTTGTTGAATGAAACTTGTGTGTCTGCTCAAAAACTTATTTTGAGCTTCCATGATGAAGTTAAGAGGTGGAAGAGTAATGCACAACAGCTTTGTCAGAAGAAATAGCTGTCCACCTTTGGATTTAAAAGAGATTAAAACGATAAATGCAAAGCTCAACTCTAAAATGGCAGACTGACTTTAGTAGTGTAGCTTCTTTGGGATCAGGCTAGAATAGTGGTCTACAAAACACTATTATATAGTATTTCTTTAAAAATTACATTCATATGTTGTTCTTTTCCCAAGAAAAATGCTGAACAATCCCTACAAGGTTTTATATTTTTTAGCATGGAAACCTTACCAACTTCTTGCTAAAATAACACTTCTCAGCCATTTCTTCAAAGGACCACACAAGGATTTTTCTTGCCACTGGGTTTTAGGAACAGGATTGTAATACTTGCATCACTTCTCATTTAGTTCTGCATTTTTCACCCTACCAGTCACCTCTGGTTGAAAGAGACAGGTTTCTCATCGTTCTAGTATTTTTTGCCTGAGCATGTTCTCTTACCATCACATCAGCTCATATTACTGATGATTGTATGAGGACAGCAACCCTATCAAATGCTAATGGTTATGGTTCCTACCAGCTCTGGCTGGTTCTAAACCGAGAACAAGTAAGAGATGGAAGGCTTTTAATTTCTTTGCAGACCTGCCAATATCCTAGTTGTACGGTTGTTTTAATAATAATAATTTCAAACATTACAAAGCTGGCTCTTCCCCTCCACCCACTGGTGTAGTCATAGCAGAATGAATGGTTCATTGTGTTGTAAGACTCATTTTGCTGCACAAGGCAACCTCTATTCACAATTAGAAGGTTAGAAATGTTCAACTAGTCATGACAAATAAAATGACTGAGCATCCCTTAGGGTTATAAATCAGTCTGTCTTCACATGGTTAGTGCTACCTGTTTTTCACTGTAAGTCTGCAGAATCTATTAGAGTGGCAGCAACCCTAGTGGAAATACTGTCATGAAATGTGATTTCTGTTTCCATGTCCAGAAGCTTTTGGGAAACTAAGGTATGAAATCTTATTTAATGACAGAACAGTTGATATTGTAGGGATAGCTGATGTCTGAAGAAGCCCATGATAAAATTTATAGCTATATGGAAGAGAAAAATACGGGAAGGTAGAATTTATCTAGGCATAGCAGGCCCAAGAGAAATAAAATTTTACAAGGAAGAATTCCCTGGCAGCGAAATAGATTCCTAGTAGTAAAAGGTTGGTTTCTAAACAAAACTCTAGAAACAGTTTAGTGTGAAACATTTCTTTATAGGCCTTTTCCTACTTCCATTTCCTGATGTTCTCCAGAAGAGCAGTGCTTTCCTACTAGCCAGTTAGAAACCCCAGCATACAGCAGGAATTTGAAGAAAAGGCCATATTCCTATAAAAACCTTTATTTTTTGAATGTAGACTCTCCAGCAGTACTTTTTATCAAGTGATATGCTCTGAAAGCAGTTGGTTGGCTTTAGTACTTATACACCTTACTGCACCACTCCAGTCAATGGCAAACAATTGATACAAGTTGTTTAGAAAAAAACTGTGACATAGGAAATAGGGCATGAGACAGTTCTGTTCCGTCTGAGGCTGGAAGGAGCAGGAGAAAATCTATCACCGTTTACTGGCTTGTATTTGTGAACTGTGGCAAACGGAGCGGAGAAGAATACACGGCAGAGGGAGTGATTATTGTTGAGATACACATCCCTAGTCTGGAAGTGTGACTTAGGGCCAATTGAAAGGAATTCCTTCTCATTGATTTTTTAGAGTGTATCTGAATTTTGAAGTTGTTGCTAACTAGTTATAGTAATAATAATGGCATGTGTTAGTGTTGTAATCTCTTAAGAGCTCATTTCTTCACATGTCTTTTTATAGCAACATTAATTCATTTGGCAAACATTTTTGTGATGTTCTTTCTAAAATACTGAAGAATATTTTTGCAACTGCTGCTTTGTATATTTTGGGTCTCATGCATGATTTATCACTTACTAAATTTGAAATCCAAATTATGGAGTTGGATATAGCTATTGCCAGAAAGCAAAATCTGCAGTGCTGGAAAGGAGTAAGGAGGTTATCATCATCTTACTAAGCTCCTACCTTTATTGGAATAGTATTTGTACTGTAAGTTACTTCCAGCTTTGCAGTCGACAAGCACTCACTCACAATAGCAAAAGTGTTGTCATTCATCTATAATTGGGACATTATTTTTCTTGCAAGTTATTCCAACTTTGCAGTCAGTGGAAACTAACCAGCTATAGTAAAAGTGTTGTCATTCATCTATAACTGGGACAGTACTTTTATCGTAAGTTATTCCAACTTTGCAGTGAATGGAAACTAACCAGCAATAGTAAGCCTGTTGTCAGTCATCTAAAATAGAAGGGAGGAGAAAGGAGAAAGATGATCAAAAGACAGAACATCTTTGTAACGGAGTCACAGTAGAATATCCATACCGTTTCACGGTGCTCTTTGCAGCGGTCTGGGGATGTGAGCCAGTTGGGGGTTTTTTGGGTTGTTTTTGTTCTTTTATCCATTAAAGACAAATTGCAAAGTGTGAGGTAGCTTTAACTGATTAAATTTGGTACAAGCTTCCAACTGAAAGGCTACACCACCTCCTTTGGCATCTGTCTACCATAACTTGGACAGAATGAAGGGGTGTGACTGTCAGAGCCATGAGGCGAGATGACCAACTGCTTGCACAGCTCAACACACTTTCAGCTGGAATGTACCAAGCAACTAACATCAGCTAAGTATTTTAAAGCTTGCTCAGATGTGGGAGACTGCAACATAGGCATCCCCTTAGAGTAATAGCTCTTTTAGGCAATAAGTCTGCCTTTTTTTTTTTAATGCTACAAGTGCACTGTAGGCACTTAACAATTATTGATAATACCTAATTAATAATGGCCCAAATCCTTGGCTGAGGTTGAGGAACTTAAAATATAACTCATCTGGAGTTGTAAGAAAGGATGGCTCCAAACAATCTTAACCAAATCCTGGGCCAGCTTTGTTCCTGGACTTTACTCCAGCATAAGATAAAGCAGCAGAGTACAATTTGTTCTAAGACATTAGCAAGGGAGAGCAAAGAACATGATGAATAAATGTTATTGGTAGTGCATAAGAGAAGTGGCAAATAAGACTATTAGGGCATAAGAGTAGAATATGAGAAAGAAGAGATGAGTGTATGCTGGTAGGAAGGCTGAGCTTCACGTTCAGGAGTCAAAGGACTGTGATTTGAAAATATTTGCTTGCTTTTTTGGTGATGCCTTTTTCCAACAAAACAAAACAAAAAATTCCATTAAGAAAAGACCTTTCTGGCTATTGTTGTGGTTATCTGCTGAGTCACGCCAATAATTGTTTATTTTAGCTTTCTGAAATTACTTTAGAGATGGCTTACTCCCCCTCCCTGAGAAGATGGGTAAGAAATACTGCATAATTTCATAAATAAAGCTAAAGGTTTTTTTCATTTAAAGCATTCCCTTTAATGGTCTGCTATGCAACACTTCAGCAGTCAGCTGACTCACGGCTACCTGAAATTGAAAATGACTTGGGTGTGAGTGAATGAAAAAAGAGGATGGGAAGAATTATATCAGCCAGTATATTTTAACTATCCATAGAGCAGTCTGATCTTCTATCTTGTTCAGATAACCATGACCTCATGGAATTGGTTCAGGCATCAGCTCTGCACCTAGTCCAGAGCAACAGATGCATTTATAACTTAGATTAACATAATCTCCGATGAGAATAATACATGAAATTACTTAACTTCTGTTTTGATAATCTCAGAAGCTAACAGGAGCACACTGTCAGAGACATTTTCTTTTAGTTCACCATTTTTGGAAAAGCCCTTCACTATCACCTGAGAGAGATCTCATGCTTTGGAGTTACAATTCTCTCACTTCCATTGCAGAGTATGTTGAATTTTATTTCTATACTAGTTCTATGGAAAATAACCCAAAGAAATGAAATAAAAAGTCTTTTCCTGCATATCCGAAAACCAAACTCTAGACACATTAAGTAAAAAGAACAATAGCATTCAAATACCCAAACCACCACTAAAAACCACTTTCCCACACTCCAGAAACCTCTCTGACTCTGTATCCTGCATTATGCTATTTACAGCTTGTCAAAGGCCAAAGTAATCTCTCATAAACGTGGCTGTCCTAGACACTACCTGTAGTAAGACATATGAAGATCTCGGCTACTTTTTCCTCTTAAATGCAAACAGACTTTCCAAAGAAACAAAGCGGGAGACTGTTTCAGATGTGACTGGGGAAACTTCACTGTGAGAGACAGGATTACTCTGCTTTTTGAAGGCTTTTGGATTCCCTTAACGTCTCCATAACATTAGTCATGCATCCTCCTCATGACCCTGCATTAAGGGTGATCCATGTGATGGACTCGGCTGGGTTTGCTCAGGAGTAGCCTGACAAGCCCCTCGCATCTGGCTGATACTAAACAGAAGCACATTCTCTTCTGGTTTATGCCTGAGAGAGCCATCTCTCTAGCATTCAAAAAGCCTTCATTAGGTTGTTTGGAGAAGAGGCACATCATGCTGCTCAACCTGAGCTGGTGTAGCTTTCAGAAACATCTGAATTCCAGTCCTTGGTCACAGCTGACCAGCAGAAAATGCAAGAGGGATGCAACAGGGCTTTGGGGTATTCTGAGCTGCCTGGGTCCAGAGGAAGGAGGGCACAAACACAGTCCTGGGACAGGGATTAGGAGAGGCATTAGGTGCCTCTGTCTCTTAAATTGTGAGGGCCTCAGGTTATTAGCATGACACCACCAGCCACAAAGGCTCTCTGCCACGCTGTTTTAACATGGTCAGTAGAAGGGACAGCAGTGGGAGATGACATGGAGGGCATTAACCACCTGTGCTGTGCTGCTGGAGAAAGGTAATGGCAGAATCACACAGAGTGACTTGGACACATTGGGTGATTACAGCCTGCGAACATGCGGTCCTGCTGCAAGAGATTACAGATTTCTCAATGCATAGTCCAGTATCATGAACACATACATGACACTAACTCATTCTTCTCCTAGACTACTTTAATTTCTTGACAACAACATTGTTAAATTACCTGGGAAGAAAAAGGCACTTGACATTTATTATTGATTTCTGCCCTATATCATTTTGGCTCACCTCCTTCTCATGTAACTGCTAATATGAGTTACTGCAGATTTAGTATTTGGTTACAGATTAATTCCAGGGGATTTTTGACTAAGCTAGTGTCCAGAATGACTTTGCACTTGGTGACATCTGCAATGCCAGCATGCAAAATGATTCTTCTGGCATTTTTACAAGTTCTATTGTACCACGGAATATGTCTTGAGAAATCCAGCTACAACTGTATCTGATTTGGCTAAGAACACCAAGTAATATAACACAAATAATGATAAAAGTTCCTTTGTGGAGTAATAGCTTCTGGCTATTTTCCTTGCCTCTTGGGCAGACTTGTTGGCCAGGTATACTTTCAGTGGTTTTTATATACCTGTCACAGTCAAACTTCTTTTAGATTTAACTAACATGACAAAACAGTCACAGCAAAACATGCAGATTATGACTCTGTTTTGAGTTTGGTTTGTTTGGTTTTTTTTCTGGTACAGAACAACTGGGATCTTAGAACAAAATCCTTCTTCTAACCGTCACTGCCATTCCTTCTACTGATGTATCTGCTGAATTAGATATATGTCTATCTATAAGGTGGATAAATCAGCTAACTGCAGATCTTAATTTTTACATTTGACTGCCTTGAAGATACTTTTCACTGTCAGAATGGCTTTCTTTACAAGCCTTTTATTTGGAGAATGTTCTGGTGATAGGAAGACCAGATTCTAGAAAAGTCATGATTCCTTAAGAACTGAGGTCTACTGTCACTCATCTGAGTCCCAAGGTTTGCCGAGAGCAATTAAAGTAAATGTATTTAACAGATTCAATTGTGTCTCCTTTTTTCCGACTGCGTTTACATCGTTGTCAAAGGTATCCACTTAATTCTTGAGAGTATGATGCTGCTTTTCTTCTGATTACTCATCTGCACTTTGTGATTCACCTCTACTGCAACATTTTCATTGACATCATCCCTATGCCAGTAAAAACATGTTAATACTCTTACTAAACCGTTAATCATTAACTGTAGTTTCAGAGCCTGTCCTGTTTCCTGAATCGGTATTTTCTAACAATTGACCATTTTTTTTGTTGACTAGTTCCTCTGTTACCGCCTTACTGACACCATTCATTGACAGCGGATGACCCTGGTCCCAGATACTGATCAAGGAAGAGGTTGTATGGGTAGTGTCAAACAGCCGAGATTCACGGTAAAACCCCGTTTGTGAAACGTAGATAAAAATATAAAGTTATATGTGTATATATTTATTTCTAAGGTTCTTTACCTTTTAATGTCTACATCTCTAGGTATCTGTAAAGAATATATACATATAAAGGTATGTATGAACTTATTTCTCACCTCGATACATTTTAATAACTAAAACCGAGGAAACAATGGTGTGTGTTAAAGACCAATGAAATCGGAGTTGCAGAACCACCGAGATGCTTTAATATCGTTGGAAATTGCTCATCACTTCGATAAGGGAGTTGAAAGAGAACGGCTGCTTGGCAGAAACGAGATGAACACGAGCTGGCTCGGTCACCCACGCCGTGCGTCGGCTCTGCTACGAGCACCCGCAGCAAGACGCCCATCTGCGGGCAGCCCGGACGCGGGACCGGCGGAGGATGCGGAGCCGAAGTAACCGTCCTGCCTTCCCGCCGAGGCGTCTCAGGCCACACTCTGCCCAGGGCACGGGGAGGCAGTCACAGACACGCGGCGCAGGGCACCTGCCGAGCTCACGCAGCGGGCTGCACCTGGGCAGCCAGACCCCGCTGCAGGGAGCGGAGGGGCCGGGCTGAGGAACGGGAAGAGGTCCGCTGATGCCCGTGAACCCCGAGAGGCGACGAGTTCCGCCGGCCGGAACGCGCCTCCTCGGAAGCCTGGTCCGCCCCGCCGCTCCGGGGGGGCTCCCGGGTGATGCTACGGCCCCCCCACCACCTCCGCGGCGGGGCACACCCGAGGTGTGCCCGGTTCCTCTTCCCCTGTGCCCTGCCCCGCGCGGGGCCGCTGGGGAATGAGCCGCTGCCTCTCCTGAGGGCCGGCTGAGGGCCGTCTCCTGGGGAGCGGCTGCCTCACCTGAGCACGGCCCGTCCTGCCCCCAGCCCACCCCCAAAGGGTCGCCAAGCCCCACTCACTCGCGCTGGCAGCAGGCGCGGC